>FLMG01002850.1:0-13973 GCA_900088475.1 Hyphochytrium catenoides | reverse complement strand
TCAGGTAGTAAGTAGGTTATCTGCAGTGCTAATGATGAGACGAGTGATACTATTGCAGCTCTGAACTGTTGCAGAAATCTCTCCTGATGCTTGTGGCGGAGCATTATCGGGTGATGAGCTACAACCGACGAGGGGCGATATTAGGGCAGTGTGGACAGGCGGTTAACCTTAGGGTTGGCAGCATTCTACAAGCGGCGATGAGAATCTCTCCAGCTTCTTCCCCAACTTTCTTACTGCTCCTGCCCGCCCATTTACTGCAGGGCGTTTCCACCTGTTCCCAAGGCTATTACTGTGACGAGCATGTGAAGACCTTCTTCTACTTCTTCCGTCTAACAGCAGCAGCAGCAGCAGCAGCGGGGCAGCTTGCCATGCGGGCAAGCATTGTCCTCCTCATTAATCTGAAAGAAAGAATAATAGGCGTCAGACGATGAAGATTGTGTCGTCGCGACTCAAGATCGTTGCTGATACAGCTGCTGCTGCTGCTATTGCTTCCTCATATTTGGCGCATTTGGCACAAGCTCGCATCATGCCGATTATCGACTATCGTTTTATCCCTGCAGAATTTGCCATCGAGTGTTGCTGCTTTTTGCCCACCATTTGCCTGCATAATAGTTGTGAACTTTTCTAGTTGGCTGCGTTGTTACCAGGATGTAGCATCAAAGCTGTCGTCCTCGCAGCGGCTTCATAGTAGAGATGTGTTCATCATGACCGCGGGGTGTGACGGTGGTGATTAGAGAAAAGTCCGCAGGACAAAGATAGTTGCGAACGACAAGTGCAGCCGAATTAGGCATCATCGGCTATTTAACCGCATCATCGATATCAGTGTCTTCTTGTGCTTGCTAAACCGAAGATAATCTCCCGTCCGTGTCGCTTCAGTCGCCGATGGCTGAAATTGGGTTCTTCCTAGCTGCTAAAACCACGGTAGTAGGAAGCACCACAGCAGCAGGAGCAGCAACAGTGGCGGCCTCGCTATAGAATGATGGATAAAAAAATATATCCTCCTTTGGAAGAAGAAAGAGTGCTCTTTGTGTATTTTTATCGTCGGCGGAGGTGGTGATTGTACCACCACGTCTCCTGCCGCTGCCTAAGTGCTATCATCTACCTAAAGGCATAATTGTCAGGGGACACGAACCCATCAAGTAAGGTCGCCGTAACAGTCTGGCGCAAGAAGATTAGCAAAAAGATGCTGAAACAAAAGGAAGAGTGGTGCAACAAGAAGAAGGGCTGGTGGTAATAAAAGCCACGACAACTACTTTGATAATAAGGATGGTGGACAACAATTCTTTCAACTGTAGACGGCAGTAATGGAGCAACAATCGGCGAGCAGAACCCTTCATCAACACTATTAATTTTCTAGGTGTTGTCGGCTCAGACTCATGTTCAGCCAAGGAACAAGCAGCTTCTTCTCCTCCTCCTGGAGAGGTTTCCCTCCTTAGACCCTGGAGTTTTGCCCTAATAATAATGGACGATCCGCGACCGGGATGAAGTGCCTCTGACCTTTATGAAGAATAACAAAGAAGAAGCGCCCGTGGAGCATCATACCAATAAAACCAACGGCTGTTGTTGACGATTCATCATTAAGGAGAGACAGCAGACAACGACGCTGTTTCTTTGTTGTCAATATAATATGAGGGTCTGGTGGTGGTGGCCGGCTGCTCCGTGGTGGTGGTCTATATTTTTTACTGATCGCCTGCTGCTGCGGAGTCTGTTGTCCTTGTAGAGTCAGAAAGGGTAAGGTGATGATGATGAGGCAGAAGAAGAAGAAGGACAGCAACAAGTTGTGGCTGATCTCTCCAACAACAACAGTATGGACATGCAAAGAAAAGCTATCGGATCTTGAGGTCTTTGCAGTCGAAACAACAGCAACCTCCTCCCTCTCGATACAAATAATACAGCTGCAGTATTAGTATTACTGCTACTTCCCTTACAGCTAAAGTCTCAGCTACCAGAGGGTAGGCTGTTCCTCTAAAAGAGAGGAGCTTATTACACTACACTTTCAAGGACAACGCGCACATCCGGATTAGGAAAGGGGAAGTGCCTTGGAGTTGTTCTATCAGCAATTCTTGTGTGTCATGGAGGCCGTTAGTAGGTGCTCTCTTCCAACCTTCATTGAGATGAGAACAGCCTGATTCCCGCTGATCTCAGTGATGACCTTGAACTCTAGATTCTGGCTGCGAGGACTTGGCTACAGGGCACCAAGGAATCGCAGGACATTTGCTCGAAGCCGAATAGTCAGTTGAACCATCTCAAGGCTTTACCTCATGGTCCTCGCGCTGCAGGAATGACGGGATCACGCTAGGGACTTTGCTCTGTTCTCTCTGACTATCGTCTTACGTACAGCTCCTGAAGAAGTCTGACCTGTGACACTTTGTTTGCTAAAGAAGGCGAAGACGCAGAAGATAGGCCAGGGTTCCATCACCACTAGTCGATCACTACCCTCATCTTATCCAGATACCGGCCTTCGAAGTGCACCTGCAAATCCAGAGGTTCATCGAGCAACCTCTTCTTGAAAGCTTGCTAGCCCTCCATCAGAGTTGAAGTCCCTTCTGCGTTTACTTTCATTGAGCAGATTCCGTGCAGCCTCAACAGCGCCAATAATTGAAGGGAGCTAGACTACTCTGAAAAAGGAGTAATAACCTCCACTCTAGCGGCTAACCACCCCAAGCAAGTTCTCCCCCCGCGCTTCATTCGCCAACGATGGTCTTCCAAAGATATTTTGGCATGGAATTGGGTGAAATCATCAAGCGTCACCTCAAGGGAGAACCATGTGATGCAGCTTGCTCATCGACACGGCAACGTGGGATTATGGATCCCCTTGTGTGGACAAATCTCTTGTATTATCTCTGTGCTCTGACTTACTACGTCAAGGGCTATGAGCTGCAGACCTTCTTCATCATCATCAGTGCAACGAGCTCATTCCTGTACCACCGCTCCTACGAAACATGTTATAGCAACCTTGACCGTGGGTTGGCGATAGGCGTGTTCCTCTACTCCTTAGGATATGTGCCCTTAATGGATTGGCCTGGTAGGATCCTACTGGCATTGCTTGTAGCATCGGCTTTCCACATCTGGGCTGGATGCGGGGAGCCTGGCTCATCTTCTTATAGCACAAGGCACTCACTGTGGCATGTGATGGTATTCCTAGGTCAGGCACTAGTCTCATGTACCATTCCTGTCGTAGCGCCCAATGCGGCCATCCCTCCTACCTTGGTTTACCGCCGTTGACTAGAGAAGGGAGTTTAGAGAAGTGAGATTCCAATAGTTCGGCGTAAAGGATGCAAGAGTCCCCCATAGGTGGTTGGAGTACCAATTATTGTACACTATACTAAAGTGGTGCTGAAAACATCATTCGCCTTCATCATCTCTCCACCAGTAGCAGAGGCAGCCAGGGAGGAAATGATACTTCTTCTCAGACTATCGCGACGTGTGGGACTCTTGTTCATCGTCACCCGGCGTATTGTAATAACCAGGGAGGTCCAAAGAGTACTAGACAATAAAGAAATTAGCCATTTGATAGAGAGAAGAACGACTCGAGGGGTTTCAATCTCACCTCTGGCACAAGGCTGGCTGGCTCTTGCTGGGTCGAGGGTCTGACAGCCGTGTAGCTGCTGCCAGCTGCCTCCGATCTGTATGTGCTGGGGGGATAGTGAGATGGAGTTATGTTGCCATGACTGTAGCCTGGAAATTGGGTTGGTGGTTGCTGTGGTGGGAAGTATCCTGCCTGATCAGGCATCTGGGGCACTGGGACATAGATGTAACGGACTTCGGGCGCCGCAGGCGGATAGGGGTGAGAAGGGTAAGAGTGCATTGGTTGTCCATATTGCGGTTGTGAATAGTGGTAAGGCCCCCCATGATAGCCATGATGAAAGGTTCCAGCTTGCACCCCATGTCTGGGTTCACGATATTGCCGCTGGTGGCCACCACCGTTGTGAGCTGTGTACCTTTGCTGATTACCCTGGCCTGGCGTTTAAACGGTCCATTGCCCTTTTTAGTTGACCAACCAATGCAGGAGCAAGAGCAGCCGCTTACCATTTTGCTTTCTTCCTTCTTGTCTGGCCCCTCCTGGTTGGTAAGACTGCTGATCACCGCGGCCCCTTTCGCTGGGCACTGACCTGGAGCTGCTGGTGGCGTCGCTCTGGGTCTTGTCAAGGTCAGCGCGGTTTCGGTTTCGCTTCCTAGACGTGCGGAAACGTCGGATTTTTGCAAGAACTTAGCACTCGGGCTGATTTGTTAATGATACCTTGCTTTCTTGGCTGCCTTTGCTGCTGCTTCCGCTTCGTCATCTGAAAATTCGACATCCTAGGAGCACCAGGTCAGACGTAACGGAAGTTGATTACGGAAAAGTACTTACATCGGAATCCGGTTCTTCATCGTAGAGATTCGAAGCATCGGAGCCTTTAGTATGCAGTGTCTGGTCAAGAAGATGAGGGAGAAGATTAGCTTCTATTTAGAAGCGTCGATGGTGCCGCTCCTTCTTTATATCCCCTCCGTCTTGCCCCTCTACTTCAAATGTAATCTCCGTCCTTCATGACGTAAATGTAAGACAGTCTTACTTCTGGATTGACGAATGTGGAATAATTTGTTACGCAAAAGACAGACGCTCCGCCCACTGCACCCTCGGGAATAGCGGTAACTGACTCAAAGCGGATCTGTGGAATCGGTTAGCGATGATAAACACAGTGGTCGAGATGACTAAGGATCAAGGAATAACATACCGTGTACATGGGTAGCGACACTGGCCCGAAGACGTCGTCCACCTACAGCACATTTGTTTCCAGAGAAATAGTAGAAGTGAGTTGGTACGGTTGCTTTTGATCCTGTCCCGTTATCCTCATTGTTGAGCCCCTCACTTACCGCGCCTAGCACATCTTTGGATTCGAAGCACAGGATGCTTCCGACGTCTAGGGCCTTTGAATTCTGTTATTGCAGGGCGTTATTGAATACTTTGAAGAGCGATAAAGGATTCGCTGATTTCTGTACCCACCGCTAAACCCCGGACTACGGCCACGAGCTCTTGCTTGTTTACGTGAAGGACAGTCCCTGCCAGCTCCAGCTGGTGCTCGGGAAGGATTGTTATTTCAACCTTCTGAACTGGCGCCTAAGACCAGAAGAGAGGAGGGGCTCAGCTATTTGATCGAGAGCATGAAGCTAGTACCGATGAATAAGGGGGAACAATCACAAGGAGTTGTACAGGAAGTAGAAGGCCCCCCATACACCTACCTGTACCACCTCGTGCGCGGTCTTGGGAGGCTCCGTTGAATCCTCACCCTCCACCTCCGTCGCCGTCTTTCTCCCTCTTCCGCTCTTCGTAGCATGCTCCAGATCCGGCCCTTCATTGACATTGGCTTCTAGTTCGCCTTCGTCCTCACTGGATTCCTCCTCATCTACTTCATTCGCGGAAGGCGGAACAGGCCTGAATTGGTTTGGGTCGATCTGTGTCATAGCCATTTGACTGGAAACTGCTTGAACCTCTGCGTATTCTGCTGCGAACAGTATGTCGTCCGGAATATGCCTTGGCAAGGGTTGGACTGCTTGTATGGGTGCTTTAGATGGAGGGTCAACTGCGGGAGAGGTGTCGCTTTCCGAACTCGAACTGTCTTCTTCCGAGTCCTCTGAATCGTCTGAGTCATTTTGTTCCAGCCTTCTTGTGGTCATAGGAATATTCTTTTGCTCCGGAGAGGGCAGGCTCACCAACGCTTGTGGTCCTGCAGATGATAAAGCTGCAGATGGGTAACCTGACAGGGCCGGCAGCACTTCAGCCTTAGGTAATGACGATGCCGCAGGTGCGGCGGACTGCTCCTTCACACTTGCAGTGTAAGCATTAACTCCCTCCTGCCTGCCGAGAGGATCTGCGTCAACTTTTATGGCCTCCTCTGCCGATGCCTGCTGAGGTCGATTAGCAGGTTGAACTTGGCTGGCATCCCCCGACAGTGACTGTTTCACAAAAGAGCCTGGCGTTGTGGAAGACTCTGCTGCCGATAGTTCTTGAACGCCTCTCGCCTCCTCCATGCTACCAGCCATCATGAAGATATCCTGGGCGGCTATAGACGACCGAGGAAGCTATTAAGGGAAGTGCCGCTGTAGGAATGCCTCAGGAAAGAACTCTTACACGAGGTTAGTGAGTCCGCTCTCGCTGCCCCTGCTGCTACTGCTTTCTGCCTCTTGACACTGCCTGCTGCCTGCTCTCGATGCTGCTGCCAGTGCTGCCTTCTGGGGTGCTGGTGCCTACTGCTGCGTCTGATGGTGGGGCACGAGGCTGACGAGGATGAGCAGAAAGGGCACTGTCACCCGTCTGTCGCTTCTGATGATGAGTTTCTGATCCCTTCTACACCAACCACAGTACTATTATTGCGGAATTTATCCTCCAGCTCTTCCAGGGCTCTGAAGCTATTACTACTGCACATCAAGCCCTGCTACAACAATAACTGTCGATCAATAGTTTTGGCTTCTGCTTTGGGGGACATGGCAAAGGGCAAAGGGACAGTGAAGGCGCATCTCTTCGTGGCTAGTGCCAAGCATGTAGATACTGAGAGCGACAGTGACGGTTCCTTGCTCAGCACGGCTGCCTTCAGGGAGCGAAGCTCTGGAGATGCGAGGGTAGGGTTTATCAGACGGCCTGATAGCAGGACAACCGGGCAGCAGCCAAGGGTAATAGCTGTTGCTTGGCTGCTGGGAATGTAGTGGAGGTATTCCTAAATGATCTCTGCTTCTGTCCCTCTATGTCGCAGCCCTATGAAGCCAACTGCTTATAGGGAGAGCATGCGCAGTGGCTCCTTTGAGGCAAGGGTAATTCCACCTTTGCCGCGCCGCATCTCTTTCAATATACCCTTTTTGACAAGGGCCTTGTGTGTCACCGTAGTTTTCACCTCTTATCCTTCAAGAAGAGGACAAGACCAATTCTCACGCTGTAGACAGTGGTAGGCCACACAGAGAGGGGCACATCAGTTGCTGCTGGTGGAGAGGGGAAGAAGAACCACCATGGAAGGCCAAGAGGTTACCTGCTTCGGGTCGGTTAGAGGCGGTCCCTCTTTCCCTCATCCCTCTCTCTCTCAGCATACTGCTTCCATGGCTATGTTTGCTTCCCATGTCTATCTTTCCAGCCCTTGTCTCTTACTTTAAGTCCCTGTCTGCGGCCTCTTTCTCTCTCATATCTTCCGTATTTTATACTCAATGGCCATCCTATAACTTTCCTTTGTATTCTTTGAGTGTCGGGCCAGGGGCTCCAAGGACCATCTACTTGACTCCACCTCACTTTTCTATTACCATCTCATCTCCCTAGTCGATAGCTCTTGACTTTGTGTCCTACAGACATGTCGACGCAAAGGGAGACGTCGACTAATTTCACAGCAGACATCCTGTGAACATCCTCACCCTTTTCTTATATCTCCTGTCTGATTCTATCCTCTCTGTAAAGATAGGCCATCCGCCTGAGTAGTCGATCGTCCCTAAGACAGAACTTTATGACTGTCTGAACTCCCTGCCTGAAGGGCACGGAGCTAATTAATAATTTACAGATCGTAGAGACTGGGCAACAATTGCTTTAGTCTCTCTATAGCAGCACTGCCTCTTTGTGTGAGGCAATAATTGTGGCATCTGCTGCTGTGTGTACCTCTGCGTTCCTCCTAAAGTAGTGACTGGCCTTCGCTGCCTTGAACCATGACCAAGCGGAGAGTCCAAAGCAAATCATGTACATAACTACTGCGCCCCAGACACCGCCAGCCAAAGAGCTTAAGTGCTTGCCCTCTGGTGCCTTCATCTTTATGTATATGGAGTTGTTGCCGACCATGGTAGCAATGAACATCTTATTGCCGAGGAAAGACAAGTGAGAAAGCCAGATGTTAGAGACTCGTGAAACCGTCGTGGACAAGCGTCACCGAGGTGCTCTACTTACCAGAAAAATGATGGCAAATAGAGAAAAGATTGTACAACATTGTGCCACTGCAGGAAGCTGTATGGTCAGATGGTGGAGACGGGATCGCAGGGTGATAGGAACTTACGGGGTGACGGTTCAATGGATTCGGTGTACAACTTCACCGTCTCTTCCGGTTCTTCTGTCAATACTTCCTTCTCGCCTTCCACATCCATGGCTGGGTCTGAAGAGGGTGAGTCTTCTTCTAACGAGGAGTATCCAGCCTTGGCCGTAGCGTAGAGGGACCGGTTGGTTCCCATCTTCTTGACTAGTTCAGATGCCGAGATCTCAGACTTCTTGGTCATTGTCTAGCCGAAATGGCCAGAGAAATAAGGAGGTGAGATGAAGCCCCGGTAACTGGAAGCAGACGGGAACAGGTATGCGACCCACGTCCCTCTCTCTACTGCTCTCCCTCCAGGGCGCCGAGGCTTTCTTGGTCTTCTTTCAGAACTTCGGAGATCCTAGAATGGCAAATAGCACGTGACAGCCGACCTCTCTGATCTTGCGCCGTCTTCGCGGTCCAATGTTCAGCGCTGCTCTGAATGTGGGATTGCTATAGGTAGAATGAGAAGTCTGCTTGGTCCCTTCTGGACACTAACGAAGCTAGCTGTAGGGCCGTACCCAGGCTAAAGAGCTAGCAAGCGTAGCGTGAAGTGGTGCTCTTCCTGCTGACATGTTGATGGACGCAACTTCCGCTCGATCCGTGCTCAAAAGCATTCAGTTCTCTCTTGCTGTCCTATCCCCATTCTTTTTGTGTTATTCTGTCTCCTCCTCTTAGGGCACATGGCGGGTAGAAGAGGTTTCTGTCTCCATTGCAGCGCAGTGTCCAAGTCCCAACTGACATCAGGTAGCCAAACGCTCCAAATGGCGATTAGATTTGGTTAGCTCATTAAGTGTAGAGAGAAACGTTATTCCTGATAAAAGTTTAGAGTTCAGGAGAAGTTAACTCTGTGTCCCAACAATATGGAATATGGACGTCAATTATCAAGGACAGCTGATGCTAACATCACACTCCACAATTGTGATTCTAAACGCTAATGATTGGGATAGAGGTCTCAGCAATATGACCCACTCTGTTTGGAATGCGTATGCTTAGGCGCAATGTAACGCCCTTTGGTTGTGCCTCCTCCGTTTATCTTCAAAGCCTCCTACCTTTCAATCATCATCACCGGACAAACATAACAGAGCAAGAGAAGCAGGCAGCCTTCTCTCTCTCCCGAGAAAGGAGACCAGCATCTATAAAGATAGTCGCCGTAGTGAAGGACGTATGATACGGACCAGGCAGTCACTAGACTCCTGATGCATCTCTTTCGACCCCCTGGATAGGGAAGATGTCAGCCCTGGGTCGAAGCTTCGTCTATAAGAACGATTGATTGACGGTAAAGCTCTTCACCAATATATCTGCATCGACCATGTCGGCCTAGTATGGATTTGATTGTTTCAGTAAGCGATTAGGGGGACATTTGTCAAAGACACCATGACGCGGGAGGGTGAGACTGGACATCTCTTCCTGTGGGGACAGCGGACGCAGGGCAAGATTCAGATCCTTAGTAGTCTCCAGGGAAGGAAGGTGAAAGCCCTGTACGCAAAGTATGGCCATTGCGCTGCAATAGTGGACTCCAACGAGGTTAGCTGGCTCATTGAAAACAATGTAAGCGCTGCATACTTCTAGTGAAAGAAGAAGACGTTGACGTTTTTGGGTTACGACAGGAAACCAACGACATTGGAGCACTCTTTGAGAACAAAAGATGGCAGATGATCGCTTTCGGAGAGAAGCACGGGGTAGCCCTCACCTTAGATGGGACTATTCACGCCTGGGGTGATGGGAGCGAAGGGCAGTTAGGTGTCTCCAGTGCTGTGGTCCATACAAAAGTTCCTCAGCCGGTCAAAATGAAGTCAGTGATAACCAAGGTCGCCTGTGGAAAAGCGCATACGGCGGCCATCACCCTTGAGGGAGATCTCTTCACTTGGGGTCGGGGAGCAGAAGGTCAAACAGGACACAACCTAAAGCACGTCAGCAAGGAGCTGCGCGAAGCGTTACCGACGGTACAACTGAGTCCTCGCTGTGTGTTTGACCTCAGCTGCAAAAAGGTGCAGTCCGTAGACTGCGGAGACTACTTCACCATTGCACTGACCCAGTCCGGAGACGTCTGGGGGTTTGGAGACAGCAGTTGTGGGCAGATGGGCTTAGGGAAAAAATGTCAGAGGAATCCTGCCTTGATTCTGAAGTCTGAAGGACAGGATAGGTATGTGGACATCGCCTGTGGATCAGCGCACACCTTGGCTATGACAAGCGAAGGTTATCTCTATGCGTGGGGGTTTAACGTGTATGGCCAGCTGGGTCTGGGAGACTGTAGAAGTCGATTTTACCCCGAAAGGGTGAAAGTTCCAGCGTTAGAAGGTGGAAGTTCCCTAGTTCGCCGCATCTCGGCAGGAGGCCATCAGAGCTGTGTGATTGACTGTAAGAAGCTCCTTCCCTGACACTCGGCACCTTCTTTATCTTTCTGAGCCGCTCATTCAAGCTACAACCGCCATCCTATTATTTAGGCATTTCGAATTCCCTGGACCTCATCCTTCCTATCCGCTCTCATCTCTGATTTTCGGTCTCGCCTCAGACTAAACAACGAGCATATTTCCCTCATATTCCAGCGGAAGGTGAAGTCTACACCTGGGGCAATGGCTCCCACTGCAAGCTGGGACATGAGGCTTGCGAAAATGTGAAGAGCCCTCGCCGCGTTGAAGCACTGAAAGGCAAAGGATGTTCCCGTGTTGTTCTGTGGGACAATCATGCCGCCGCTTTCAGTGCAACAGCCATTAAGTCCTTGGAGCCTATGTCGGGACCGTTGCGAGGGGGTACGAAGCTGACCTTGTATGGCAACGGGTTCTGGGATAGTGAGGAAATTACCGTCAAATTCACCCCTGCTGTTCCAACGGCTGGGATCACAGCTAGAGCTGCACAGGGCAAATACAATTCAGAGACTAATACGGTAAGAGCACCGCATTCCATAAAGCTGCGATAGCCGTAACGATGTGGTATCACACACAAGGTGTCAGATTGGGGTGAAGGAACTATAAGCTTAGAAAACGAAGCTTGGGCTGTGAGATCAGCAAAGACAAAAGAGGAGGACAATACTTACTTTTATTCCCCATACAGATCACCTGTACAACCCCCAAACTCACTGCTGCGGCTGAGTACATAGTCGAGGTAGCCATGAACGGACGTCACTTTAGCACAAGTGGCAGACGTTTCCTCTATTATTCAGAACTTAACCTGAAAGGGAGCAACTATCAAACAGTTGGCCCTGAAGTCTCTGGTGACTTTGAGATCGTTTATGAAGGGCAACCACATGTGCAAAAAGCGAAGGTGCGCTTTGTTGACGTCAGAGATTCTAAGAGGTAAGCTCCATCCTGGGCCTTCACCTACTTTAGGGCTTGATGCCCACGAGCACGTGCTTCATGACGTCTCAGTGTTAATTTTCTTTCTTACCCACGCTAATCGGACCGTTCTTAAACGTGGCTGTGTGCCTTAGGTTTGTAGTTCAGGAGGCCCATTTTCAAGAGACACCTGGAGCACCAGACACTGCGGAGCCACAGGCCCCGATTCCGGTCTTAGTCTGCCCTCTACCTTGCTTCTTCTCTCACAACGATGTCACGATCCCCTACGTTGAGTGCCAGATTCAAGTGTCGCTCAATGGGGTCGACTTCGGCCCTCAACTGATGGATCTCAGCACTGAAAGCTTAGAGCTACAAGCTCCGAAGATGGAAGAGTCGAAGGAGAAAGATATGAAGGATGAGGACGAGGAGGGGTCAGGACAAGAAAAGCCAATGATAGAGAAGCCGCTTAAGGTCTTTTTCCATCAGGTATGGAACACAGGACCCTATGTAGATGCAAGGGCTGAGAGTTTCCTCTCTAGGCCAAGGTGACCAGAGTGAAGCCAAGCTGTTTACCATTCCCTGGAGGAACAAGTCTAACACTCCAAGGAGAGAATTTCTTCGACCTGCAGGGGGTCCTTCTACAGTTTGCGCTCATGGAGAACAACGTCACCTACCATTATGCCTGCCAGGGGCTGGTGCAGTCCTCATCTCTCATCTCCTTTATCGCTCCTCGATTGGAGGACTTTAAGAGTATCGAGGGAAGCGAGGCCATGCCCTTTAGCGCAGATCGGGCGATATATAAAGCGACCTTTAAGGTACTAGCATGTTGAGCTCACCTGGTAGTAGGGCATCCCTTGTGATGCTGACCATTACGCGCAGGTCTCCCTGGATGCAGGGCTTACATATCTGCCAACGGTGGAGGCGCTTGCCATTACCTATTACAACCAAAAGAAGATCGTTGTCGCTAATATTCGGCCCAGTTCAGGACCTATGGATGGGAAAACTCTCGTTCGCATCACTCTGAAAGAGCCCTTCGAGCTGCCGGTTGACGCTACCATTCAATTTACAGATAAGCTATATGAAGGCACTGCCCAATCGCTTTCATTGGACGCCACTAGAGCTATCTGTCAGGAGAAGGGCATCTCTTCTACCTCTCCAGAACTAACAGTGGCTATGCTGCCCGAAGTAGCTTCTACACCAGTAAGAACGCCAAGGACCTCAGCACCTCAACCAAAGCCTGCTCGCAAGTCCTCTCGACCAACCAATTCGGCCCCTGGTGGGACCGTGTATGGCATTTCCCCTGTGTATTCTCCAAGAACACTAGAAGGAACCGAAACAACAGCGAGTGATGCGGAAGTTCCTTCAATCTCTACGCCTAAAGCGCCAACTGCATTGCTCGTCAAACAGCAAGGAAAGGAACCTAAGAAAGCCGTAGAAGAGCCGCCAGGGCCCCCGGCGCCTCGGGCCACTGTTGCTGTATCCGTCGCGTTGAATGGAATTGACTATGGAAAGGAGACACTAGACTTCGTTTACTATGGTGAGTAGACCTATCATGCCACCCACCTAAGCTAGAACTTATCTAATACCTCCGTCATTCGGGCTCGCTTCTAGCCACGCCGAAGGTGGAGACTATTACACCTGCCACGGTTTCCTCGAATGGAGAAGTAGAGCTTAGAGGTTATGGCTTCTTCGACTCTGGAGCCATTGCCATAAGGATATCGGCAGGAAGCAACGGTCAGGATACTAAGGTGAGAGCCAGTTGTATCCAACGTCCTTCCATGCGTGGCCGTCTCAAGTTAAGTTGCTTGTTGGTCTAATCAGCTCCTGCTTTTTCTACCAAGGTGGTCCCGGGTCGCTACCTGCCGGAGTCGAGGGCTGTGGTGTTCAGATTACCTGAGTTTGAGGAGTCCGTCAAAGGGTCGGTGGCGGTATGTGAAGTTGCGTTCAACGGGCAGGACTTCACCACGTCGGGCAAGAACGTTACCATCGTTTAGTGCTCCCCTGGCACCTTGGTAGTGAACGACGGGGAATTTGCCTCTGCTACTTGTGGAGCTCTACGATGTTTCTCGCCCAGAGGCAATGTGGATGAGGCCCCTTACAGCTTCTAGGCTGTGCGCTCTGCAGCTGGTGCATGAACGCGGACCCCAACTGGACCACATAAAGTGTGGGCATACGGTGTTCTCTTGCGATGTTGCTGGCATCACTGTGGCTGTCCCTTATACGACCCACGAGCATTAAGCACATCTTCCAAGGGAACTAGTACCCCCCACCGAGGGACAACTCTGTTGAGCTCTCGCTCTTGCGCGGTACGCAGATTTCACCGCCTGCGGTTGACTCAACTTTGTATGGCCCTTTCAGAGAACTAATAACGTTATCTATATATTTATGGTATATTGTCATTGGCGATGGTGCATCTGTCGAGCTGAGCCCTGTAAAGGTGGTACTGTCCTTCAGCAGGCGTGGTCCTGACACGTGCATGAAGGGTGACCGACTGCCATGGCTGCCGCTGGAGAAGAATGGAGTATGGATGAATCTGCAGAATAGAAGAAGAGGCGTCTGATTCCTTCCTTTTATCCTAGGCCAACACGCTGCTTTGATTCTGCACAGGGACTTCGTGTCCGTTACTGTTTTAGACTGTAGCAGTGCCACTCTTGTACGTTGTACGATGTACCTAAACAAGTGTACAGAG
>FLMG01002846.1:33150-52915 GCA_900088475.1 Hyphochytrium catenoides | reverse complement strand
CTCTTTCTTCCCCCCTTCTCTCTCTCTCTTTTTCTCTCTTTCTCCCGCTCGATTTATTCAACCCCCCGTCTCTCCTGATTTCTCTCTCTCTCTGTTTTTCCTTTCTATATTCATTTCGTTCTCTTCTGTTTGTCCTGCGTCCTTCAGGTTCCCATATTGTCTCTGGGTGGTTGCTTACCTTACCGAATGGGTCTGATTGTGCCAGTCTCTTGTGTCTCCTTCCTGCCCTGCAAGGCTCTCCTCCTGCTTGAGCTTTCCAAAGGTCTTTTGGGCCTCTCTTCCCTTTCTGTACGTCTCTTATTCTTTAACCGCGCTTCGACTGCAGATGCACCGGATGGTCAAGACTGGAGTTCTTTCCTTGGAGGATATTTATGACTCGCCCCTCGTCAGGGATGCGAGAAAGAGTTACGAGACAGGTAGTCATCACTATCTCTCACACCTCTTTTATCCGCTATTACTCTCTCTCTCTCTCTCTCTCTCTTTTTCTCTCTTTCTCTCTCTCTTTCTCTCTCTCTCTCTCTCTCTCTCTCTCTCTCTCTCTCTCCTTCTTATCTCTCTCCTTCTTATCTCTCTCTTCTTTCTGTCCAATCCTCTCTGCCTCTTCGCCTATGAATCAAAGGGCTCCGTATTGTTTCTGTGGCGTGCCGCGCGCCTGCTCTCCTTCGTTTTGTCTCTTCGTGTCTATCGCACGGACCGCACGGGTTTCCTTTTTTCTCTACTGTCGGCTCTTTATCCTTCATCTCTGTTCATCTCATTTCAACGACCTCGGTGCCACAGAGTTATTTGGTAGGACGGCGCCCAAGGAGCCACCCATGAACTTCAACTGTTCCAACTGCGGAAGGAGTGTGAGTTGTTCCCCTCTTTATCCTCAACTTTCCCAGCTTCTCCTGGTTTTATTCTCTCTCTCTCTCTCTCTCCTCCGTTCTTCTGCATCTTTGGAGCAAAATGTCAAATGTCCTCAGCTCAACATCAATCTCTCAACCCATGTGCCTCCGCCTTTTATGACCGTCCTGTATCACACAGCTTATGTCTCTTTCTCTCTCGCTTCCTCCCTCTCTTCCTCTTTCTCTCTTCGGTGCCCCTCGCCGGCCACGCTGTCGGTCTCGCGCTCTCTCTACTCTTATCCACCTACTTGCAAGAGATGCCCATAATATATAGACAGTTTCTTCCTCTGCGTCAGTTTTTGATATCTATTCTTGCGTGTGCTGGCAAACTAAAGTCATCCCTGTGGTTTCTTTTAGGTTCATCCTACTCGATACGCTCCTCACTTAGAAAAATGTATGGGCAAGGGTAGACGGGCCTCCTCTCGGGCTCCTCTCTCTTCTTCTGCCGGAGGAAGGAAGAAAAGCACCGTCAACTCTTGGGCCCTCGCTGCCTCTCAGCTTCAGGGTGAGAAGAAAGGTTCCGTGTCTCCTCAGAAAAAAAGCCGAGAAGGGGCAACTAAAGGGGTCAAAAGAAAGAAGAAGCATGGTGAGAGTGTGTGCTTGTGTTGGCAGATTTGTCTTTGTGTCTTCCTTCTCTTTTACTTCCTTACATCGTGCTCGTTCTTTCGTTAATAGACTGCCTCTCCTTGTCTCTCTCTCGTTTGTAGTTCTCTCTCTTTGATTTTTGTTTGCTTTTCTGCTCTCGCTCTACAAAGTTGTCTCTTGCCTTGATAAACCCCTAATGGAGTTTCATGCATGCTTGGTTCGTCTCTTTCTCTGGTATACTATCACATGGAACGGTTCCAACAGAATCGGCAGACGGCCCCATAAAGGTCAAGAATGAATACTCTTTCGTTCTAGCTAAAGCGCTTTCCACTTTATCTCTCAAGTGTCTTCCCTTGAGCCCCTTCCTTGGCCTTTTAGCGTAACTTTCTCCTTGATCTTCTTCTCGCTTCCCCATGCGGTCCGGCAAAACGCGCACAATTTTCTGTTAGAGCCTTTTCATGGCGTACATGCCTCCTTCCTCTCTCCTTTTCCCTGTATGCTTCCTTTCTTATCCTCTTAATCCTTCTGCTGCCATGCATGCTTTGCCTCTCTTGCTGTGCAGCCAAAAAAGCGGAGCAGGCAAACCTCAGATTCGGGGACAGGAGCTGGGGCAGACGTGGTACTCTTGCCAGACCTTCCACTAGCAGGAGAGAAGATAGGTGATCTCCCACCACCAGATGTAAAGGCTCTCAACGGTAAGCGCTCCTTACATTCAGCCTCCACTACTCTCTTTCTAGTAAAAGTAGTCAATGGTCCCCAGGGTCACTTACTCTGTCGGTCATCTTACTCTATTATGATAGCGTTGTCTTTCTAGTGCACCAGGATGAGTGGCCTCTCTTTCTTTCTCTCTCTCTCTCTCTCTTTCTTTCTCCCTCTCCCCCTGGAAGAGTCGTCCGCCCTCTCCAACGGTCTCTTTGGTTCTGTATGTAATTGGATAGCTTTTGATCCATTCAGCTCTTCCTTTTTCGGTGCCCTTCTGTCGAACCCACTCTCTGATCCGGTTTCTCGCCTGCCATACTGCTCCTTACCGTCGGTTCCCTTAGAGTTCGACGTGCTCCCCGATGCCGCTGTATCTATGCTGGACAACTTCTCTCTGGACGTCTTGGACTCCGAGGAGCTCATCTTAGGTGAGATGTTAATGCTTCCTATTACCCTTGTCTCTAAAAATGAGGTGCAGGGAAAGAGGTGACTGACCATGGCCTTTGTCTCTCTTTCTTCCGTATGTCTTCTTTTCAACCTCCACTGCAGATTCGGGCTTCGATTTCTTTTGACGCTCCCGCGGAGACATATCAAAGAAGAGCTTTATAGTGGGATGTACCAATTACTGTCTTTAGCTTTCGTTCTCTCTCCTTTGTATCTACTTCCTTGACCGTCTCACTACGGTCAAATCAAGAGGCTAGAGGTCTATTATACTGTTTATATACAGGAGATGTTCAATCCTTCGTCTCGCTGGCCAAATGTACACTTTTCTCTCTTTCTGTCTGTCTGTCTCGCTCCCTCGCTGTCTTACTGGATGCGGATTAATTCAAAGCATGCATTGATCCCGCTCTTTGCCTCATAGTTACCTCTCCATCGTTCCGGTTCGTCATTCCCACTTTTCATTGCCGCTATCCTATCTTCCCATAGTGTAGGGAACAGCTAAGCGTTCAGGAGAGCTTCTCCTTCTTCTGAACAGCTTAAGCCCCTGCTTTTTTCCTCCCCCTCCTTGTCTCCTACTGGACACCCTTCTCCGCGTTTTGCCTACTGCTTCACCATCTCCCTGCTAGGTTGGAAAGAGTCAACAAGACGACGAGTATGAGAGAGGGCAAGGTTTGGAGAGCGCAAGCGGAGAAGGAAGAAGAGAGGCGCAGAACGGGGATGCTAAATAAGAGGCACTGCGAAGCTTGTTCTACCTCTGTTAGATGTGTTCTAGGTGGCTCTCTGTCGTCGATACCTAACTCTATAGACTTCCGCCTCCAAGGGAAAAGTCCCTGGCAGAGAAAGGGAGTGAGAAGGAGTGCATAATATTGGTCAACACTCCCCAGGTAAGTATGAGAGAAGCAAAGGAGAAGCGGTAGTAAGTGTAAGCTAGCTAGAAAAATTAGCATTCTGGAGATTGAATACGTCTGTTAGGGGCCGTAGGAGACATTGGAGCAGTGAGCAAGAAGCCACATCTTCATTAGCAACAAAGCTAAGGAAAGACATGGTAGAATAGTCATTGTGAGGAGCCCCCAGAGAGAGAGAAACAGACATGGAAGCAGATATCGGTCCTACCCTATCGACAGAGAAAGAGCTTCTAACGCGTGAGCTTCTCGTGGAGCCTTCGGGTGAGTCAAAGCTACGAGAATCCTCTGTAGTCAAGCGTAGCCAGAGCAAGAGGAGGAGAAGGTGGGTTGGTGTACAGGAGGTGGAGGATTTGGGAGAAAGAAGAGAGGACAGAGCACACAGGGAGGGGGGCAGAGTTGGACAGGAGAGACATGAATGACGAGGGGGAGAAGGGAAGGAGAAAGGGATACGAACCCCCGCTATACATAGGTTCAGCTGGACGTCAGCTTGCTTCGCTGCGTACCTAAAGGGACCACGATCACCGTCTCTCCTTCCTCCACGTCCTCCACCGAGCGGATCTCTGAACCGTCGTTTCCCACTACGGCTGCGGAGGAAGATAGATTCGCAAGTTAAGAAGGGAGTGAAAAAGCGATAGCAAACAGAGAAAACTGCTGAAGAGTCCGAGAGAAAGCGATCAAGAGGGAGAGAGCACGGTAGACCAAAGGGGTGAGAACGCAGAGGACCGTCTCAGGCTCACACTCTCGAAGGAAGAAATGGTGGCATCCTACCCTTGATATCTTGCACTCTGAGAAGTGTCTTGAGGCGGACCACAGCTGCCTCCCACCCCAGAGCGCGGTCTACTGACACTCTGACTTTGATGTGCGGCTGGTCGTAGAGCACAGCTTGAATACGCAGGAGATCTCTCACGGGTAGACCAGCATCTAAAATTAGGGAGCCAAGATATGTGGAGGGAGAAACGATGGGGAGAGACATGCGGGGAGAGAGAGGGAGATAACAGAGCAAATCAAAGAGAACGCGAAGGTGCGTGAGAGTGTGTGTTGATGACAGTTGGAAGAGAAAGAGCATATGAGAGAGCGAGTAGAGAGAGAGAGACAGACGGACAGACAGACAGATAGAGATAGAGACAGATAGATAGGTAGATGGATACAGAGAGAGAGAAAAGAGAGAGTGACGGTTCAGGAAGCGTCAGGGGCCCAGTTCAGCGGACAAAGCGGCAGCGGACGCGGATGGCCAACTACCTAGCCTCCCCCTAACTATGGTCTCAGCCACTCTTGACAGGGCGCAGATGGACTATTTGCAAGGTCAATCGCGAGAAGCTCTCATGACTCTTTCTTCTTTCCTTCCCTCGTAGTCCACTCCTCACTTACCAAATCGTCTTGACCTTGCTGGGGTTCCCGTGGAAGAGAACAGATCCCAGAAGAGGTTCTTGGCAGACCATTCAGAATGTGGCGCAGAGTTTATTCTTCCATGCCTTGGGGAAGGGGGATCTGAAGCCAGTGGACAAAGGCAATTGAAAGATTCGCCGACGGTTAGATAGAGAAAGAGAGAAATTGGGGTTGGAGATAGAAGAGAGACAGAGACAGAAAAGAGAAAAAGAGGTAGACGAGATGGGATGAGGGAGGAGAAAGAGACACAGAGACAGAAGAGAGAAAATGAGGTAGAGGAGATGGAATGAGGGAGGAGAGACAGAGACAGAAGAGAGAAAAAGAGGTAGAGGAGATGGAATGAGGGAGGAGAGAGAGACAGAGACAGAGAGACACACAGAGAGAGACACACACAGACAGAAAGAGAGGGGAGAGAGAAAGAGAGAGCGACAAGGAGAGTGAGGCAGAAGATGGAGGGGAGAAGGAGAGAGAGACGAAATAGATTTGAGGGGGGAAAGTAGAGAGAGCAGAGAGACAAGACTTACGCCAACCAGTTAGCGCATGTCCCACTTTCTGCCAGATTTGATTGGGAGAAGAAGGAAGGTAGGACCCTTTCCTTCCGATCTCTCCCCAGCTTTGCTGGGTTAGAGACCTTCTGTAAGGCGCCGCTTGCAGGTCCTTTTTGCTTGAGCTCCGGCTAAGAGAAGGCTCTCCTCCTGATCCCGCTTTCTCTCCTTCAGGCTTACTCTTCAGAGAGAAAGAGGCACCGAGAGAGAGCACAGGATTATACGCAGAACGGGCAAGAAAATGTTAGGCTGGAAGAGCTGTTGGAGTTCCTAGCCATGGTCTAATAATTGCTGCATGTGTCTTCAATTTGTCGTTGTGTCGCCCTCTTTGCTATCCTTCAGACCCGATCAGCTTCCTGTATCTCTCTTACTCTTCCCCCTTTCCCGTCTCTACTCTCCACCTGTCGCTATGGACTCACTCTCTCTCCTTTCTTGTTGTTCATCTTAGGGCTTGTAACTCCTCCTCCTCCGTCGTTGGACTTCTCTACAGAGTGAATGGAGTCTCCAGACAGATCGTACGCCAAACTACCCAAACAGACCACCAGAGGTCCCACCAGCACGCCCTTAAAGAGAGAGGTGGGCGTAAGCAAAGCTAGCAAACCAAGGGAGACTGAAGAGAAATGAAGACAGAACGGACACAAGGCAGACTCCGAGGTTAACGTTCTATGCACGTAGATGAGTAGTCGTTGATAGAGATGGGCGAGGACAAGCAAAGCTAGGGAAGAGCGAGGATGAGCCATGCAAGAGAAGACGCGCGAATAGCCCGTGGAGGACAAACGATAGACCTCCAGCGCATAAAGAAGTAAATTCGTAGTATGGAGCGAGACAAACAGCGAAAGAATGACATAGTGAGCAGCCTTTGGAAGTGCTAGTGTGCCTCTTTGCTACTCTTACCTCCATCCCAAAGGCCCACCAACCAAAAACATAGCTCAAGCCTGTGATATATGGGTTGATCACGCTTAAGGACTTCTTATACAGGATCTCATCCACGATCTGAAGCGCTAGGTAGTTGACGACAATTAACGCTAAGCCCGTCATTATACTGCCTTGAGAGCACAGCAGGAGGCCCCAGGGCAGTGAGACGCAGGAGGCGGGGACAAGAGGGAAGATCGAGAGAAGGAAGGAGAGTAAAGTCGCGAAAAAGCGAAACTCTACTCCCTAGAGTGAGGGAAAAAGGAAATATTATATGGGAAGAGAGACAACAGTGTGAGTGACAGGTGATCTTCTGAGTCCAAAACCATGGATAAGCAAGAAGGAGAGAGGGACCAAGACGATCGGCCCTAGAATAAAATGACAGGGGCAACGCGATAGCAAGGAAAGAGTTGACGTGAGGTGCAAGCTCATTTCGAGTACCTACGGTCACCGCGTATCTAATTAAAGTATTGAACCCTCAAAGGAAGGAGAGGTAGAGAGGGGCAAATCCTCGTCCAAGAGCAAGGACTTCCTCAAAAGAGAGCCACAATGAAAGAGGGAGAGGTGGGAACGGGCAAGATAGTTCTAGCAGACAGGAAAGTATTGACGGTCTTACCAGAAAGTCAAAGGTTATCATGGTAATGAGAGCATGGAGTGATGAGATGTTGATGGGAAGGAAGAAGACACCCTCCAGCGTGTCCTGAATCTTCTTATAAATAACGGGCTTGAGCTCGGTCTGCACGGGCAAGAGATCATGGATTGCCTATAGAAAGCAATCAGGGAGGACGGGTGAGAGTGTAAAATAACAGAGAAGCGCCACCAAAATGTCCTTTCCCCCGCGGTTGAAGGCCATATGATGATGGCGGACAGATCGGAATTTCAGTATCTTAGAAGAATGAGAAGGGTAGTGATAGGCCCTCGGACTTTTTGAGGAGAGAGAGAGATGTAGAGAGAGAGAGAGACGAGGGGGCTTCTCCTCAAGTGGGTCAGTTGACTAACCTTCTCGAGTGGGTCGGCATCGACACTGAGCAAGAAGAAGAGGAGGGATACGAAGAAGAGAGAGTGTATCCCAAGTGATATAAAGGCGAAGAGAAGCGCCCCGACGTAGACCGCGACCCCTAGGAGAGAAGAAAATGCAACGCTTCCTATGTTTATACTCTGGGCAGTCCACTGAAGAAGTGAATGCGTTGAG
Source organism: Hyphochytrium catenoides (assembly GCA_900088475.1). Lineage (NCBI taxonomy): Eukaryota > Hyphochytriomycetes > Hyphochytriales > Hyphochytriaceae > Hyphochytrium > Hyphochytrium catenoides. The sequence goes on along the minus strand of FLMG01002846.1, from coordinate 45,366 downwards.
AAATTGAGCTCTTGGTACTTCTGATAGGCCATAGAGAGCGACTGGAAGGCGACAGGACGGGCAGAGATGGCCCAGAGGAGAGAAGAAGGCCAGGTGGAAGAGTAGCGCACGAAGACATGTCGACAGAGAGAGAGAGAGAGAGAGCAAAGAGCGGAGGTGAGAGATTTTTAGCTTAGGCCGGACAGAAGTAGCAGGATGCCTCCAAGCAGACTCAAGATAGAGAAAGTCCCTCCGCATACATCACAGTCCGCTCATTGTCAGAATATGAGAGAGGGCTAAAGCAGAGCCATATATGCGTCTCTGTGGAGAAGGAAGGGGGCAGCTGGCCACCATACGAAGATAGAGATGTAACCAAGGGAGGACAATGGAACCAACATCTGAAAAGTAAAATGACAATCTAAGGGATGCAAGGACGGCACGACGGAAGAGAAAGAGAAAAGTGAGAGACATGAACAGAGTCTCACAGAGAGGGACAGAAGGAAGGAGAGAGTAAGGAGCGAACCAGAGAGAGAAAGGCACCTGGCTTAGCGTAAGATTTCCTATATCTCGGCTTAAAGAAGACAAGGGGCTGGGCTGACGGTGGAAGCCTCCCTAATGAAGAGGGTCAAGTGAGCCTATCAGACGGGATGCAAAGGAAGAAGCTTGTCTCCCATGTACACTGCTTACTTTGTTAGTCTCTGAGTACATCGAGACAAGTTCCTTCACAGTTGGCCACCAGACTGTGTGGTTGTACTGGGCGTCTAGCTGCATTAAAGCTGACGAGATTGCGGTCTTGCTATACTCTATCTGGTATGTAAGGATAGACTGCAATGGAGCAAAATGAGAAGTACTTGAGTCCAAGACAGCTTTGGCGGACTTTTGAGCGAGGTTGACAGAGAGGACGAATGGGACAGGGAAAGAGAGAGACAGATGGTATAATCGAGGAAATGAGGCCAGAACGAAAAGAGCGCACGGACCCCCGATGTCAGGAAAGGAAACAAGGACCGACAAAGAATAATAGCTACGAACTCGGAGTGGAAGCGGTGGAGAGGAAGAGAAACCGCGAGCGGGAGGGAGAAAGAGATACCTGTGTCTTCTCGTCATCAATGAACTGGGTCTGTATCCAATCAGTGATCATCGTGAGCGCTTTGGTGCCGTCACTCATGCTTTCGTTAGCCAGATACAGCAGCATGAATGTGAGCTGTGCCATGATGGGAGATACACCGAGCAGAACATTAGCGGGAGGAGTGGAAGAAAGAGGTGAAGGAGTGGAACAGAAAGACCAAACTTGAGACAGAACAGAAAGCCTTAACCTTAAGGTAAGGCAAAGCAAGTGTATTGGAGAAAACAGCCCCGCGGGAGCGAGGGACTGATGGCAGACAGAGATTAAGGCCAACTAGGGCTGATCTTTGACTGCATTTACCATGGTGAACATGCCTATAATCAGCAGAGCCGGGACGAGGGTTTCGTCCGAGATGAAGATCCGATAGTAGAATATGCGGCGGTCCAACAGCCAGACAACCAGGAAGAGGAATCCAAAGAGTATGATAAACATCAAAAGCAGAGATTCTAACCAGAGAAGAGTTATGGATAGGGAGAGCAAAGCAAGAGGAGGGGAGAGAGAGACAAAGAAAAGGAGAGAGAGACAAAGAGAAGGAGAGAGAGAAGGATAATTAGGAAAAGGGGTCAATTAGGTCTCGAGAAGGAAGAGGTCAAAGGATCAAAGAGTGGGCGGTGGCACGATATATCAGAGTAAGATTGGAATGTCAGTGACAAATATAGCGAATCGACAAATCAACAAAGTTCAGTGCGGCCTTGACAGAGCATCCAGGACGAAGAGGACGAGCTTTGCGCGATGTAAAATTTGAAAGCTAACACTAGCACAGACTCTTTGGATGGACCATGACGAACGTCATCCTTGAAATAGGATGCCCAGCAAGAGGAAAAGCGTTGATAGATCTGGGGAGAGAATGCCGGGAAGTAAGGAGAGAACTTAGGAGTTTCCGAGAGAGTACCTGGTGTGAAGAGGTGAAGGAGTACGGAGAACGTGCCCACAGCAGCGAAGACGACAGTGCCGTGGCCTATAATAACATTGGGGGCTGGTTCGTTCCTTTCTCCTAATTCTGCCACCTTCTCCTTCCCCTTCCATTGCAGAGCCTCCAGCAGGGTCTATGAGACAAGAGAGAGAATATCAGTAAAAGTGAGAGGAGAGAGCTAATGTCCACTCTTCACTCTCTCTCTCTTCGATCTCTCTCTCTAACTCTGTTTCTTTCTCTCCCCAAGTCGGGGTGACTTCTCTCTCGTCTCAGTCAACGCTTACCTCGCCGCTCTCCTCATCGCTAAGATATTGTAGAGTATGGAGCAAGCTATCCCTCGGTGCTCTGAGCGCTTGAGAGAGAAGGAAAGCCCAGAGAATGAGCTTGAAATAGTCTTCAAAGAGCTTGAAGTTGAGGTATAAAAGGCCCGCAATAGCAGCAGTTGCAAAGCTTCCAATGACCTGAATGAGAGAGCGAGAGAGAGAAAGAAAGCCCAAAGTGAGAAGGGAAGAGAGAGAGAAAAGAAGGATTGGGACAAAAGACACGATAGAAAAAATTGGAGAGAGGGATGCTCAAAGGCGAGAGGTACAGAAGCCCACAGAGAAAACAGTAGCCATCGCGAGAGAGAGTCCAGATCACAGTTAGATGAGAAAAAGTGAACCATTTCCCGTGATAACCTAGTGCCTAGGAAATCCTTTCTTTCTTCTCTTTTACTCTCTCTCTCTCTCTCTCTCTCTCTCTCTCTCTTTCTCTCTCTCTTCTCTTTTTCGGTCTTACCTGTGCCACTACTAAGATAATCAGACTGCTGGTTGCCTGGGAAGGAGGAGAGTCCTCCTCCTCTCCTTCGTCGTCTTCTTCGCCTTCCGTTTCATCATCATACAGCGGATAGGACAGCATGTGGCGTGGAGAGACTGAACTTCCTGGCTCCTCTCTCTCTCTCTTAACTTCTCCCGCGGCCAAGTCTCCTCTTGAAGGCTGAGGAGGTAGAGACTCCTCATAAGAAGGTTCAGCCAAGCTGCCGGTAGAGTCCATTAGGAGCTTGGGGAAGGAACAGAGACGTGAGTGGAGAGGAGAAAGAGAGGAGAAGACTTAGCGCCTCTTCTGAAGGGGTCTCATTCTCTCTCTTCCCTTCCTGCAGTCGGCGCTGCACTCACGAAGTGCCTCGTTATCAGCGATGGCAAAGAGCGAGAGAAGTAGGGAGAGAAGAAAGACAGCGAGTGCGAGAGAGAGGAGTGTTTTAGGGAGAGAAAGAAAGACAGCGAGAGAGAGAGAGAGAGAGATTGGGGAGAGTTAAAACAGCTGTGTGTTTGCTACGTTGAGGAAAGAAACTTCAGATCCTGGTCACTGAGAGTAACAAGGATGACCAATGCAAGCACAGAGAGAGACAGAGCGAAACGCCAGGAGGAGGAAATCGCCAATCAGCGGGAAGTGGACAGTAGGAGAGAAAGAGAGAGAGAGAGAGAGAGAGAGAGAGAGAGAGGGAGAGAGAGAGACAGTGTTGAGTGCATTGATGATGGAGCCTGAACTGTACTAGGTATAGGTTCCGGATAGGATTGATCATATTGATAACTATGCAGTGTTACTGGCATCGGATCAAGAATAGGCATGACCACTCCCCCAAACTTAGGTTGTGCCCTTTCTCTTGGTCATGATAATCCCCTCTGTCCCTTCCTGCTCCAGCCATCATCTCTTCTCCTCTCCTCTCTGTTTCTTTTCTCTCGCTTGCTTCTCATCTTACATCCTCCTCTCTTCTCTCTCTCTCTTCGTGTCTCTCTCTCTCTGTTTCATTTCTCTCTACTTTGCTTCTCCTCTTCATCGTCCTTCCTCTCCCGTTCACCTGCTGTTACCTTGCCGGTATCTTTTATGAGAAGCTCTTGAGCTCTGCAAGAGTGACTTCACCCTTCTTTTCTTCTCTCTCTTTTGAATAGAGACAATATATTGAGCTGCAGTGCTCTACGAACAGAGCGAGGGAGAAAGTGGGCCGGGGGCGGCTGAGATGGCTGAAGAAGGAAAGGTCTGTCCACAAGGGCGGAAGGATAAGAGAGCACTGAAGAAGCCCAAGGTTAGGATAGAAGCGGCCAGGGATATCTGTCTGGCTCTCTCTCTCTCTCTCTCTGTCTCTCTCTCTGTCTCCCTGTCTCTCTCTTCTCATCCTCTATCCCCTCTCTCTCTCTTTCTCTCTCTCTCTCTCTCTCTCTCTCTCTTCTCTCTCTCTCTCTTTCGCCTCTGTTAGCCTGTTTCCCTGTCCATGTCGGTGTGCGTATGTCCCTTGCTCTCTCCACTCTTTGTGCCGTCACATTCACTTGTGTCTTTCCCTTCTCTCTGTGTCATGAGCTGTCCATTAGGTGCCGAGGTCTTACCACGTATCCTCTCTCGACCTCTCTGTCTTCCGGATCCTCTTTGCCTTTTTCTCTCTCTAACTCTCACTCTCTCTCTCTCTCTTCACGTGATCCTTCCCCGCTGACGTCGTTGGGTGCCTCTCTGGCTCCTTCCCTCTCACCTTTCATTCTCTTTCCTTCTCTTCTTGCCCGCCTTCTCGCCCATACTCTCTCTCTCTGTCTCTCTCTCGTAATGTTTCTCTATTTCTCTTCCCCCATTCTTTCTTACCCCAGGATCTAAGTGTGCCGACCCGGTACCTCTACTTAGCCAACTGTAGAGATGTTAGGGCAGAGGCCGAAAGAGAAGAAGCGGGTACTCCTCTCTCTCTCATTATTGAGGAAGTTCAGGAGAATATCGCCGCACTCTTTAGGGAGAAGGGAGTAGGAGGACGAGGCATAGAGCGCGTCTACGTTGAAGAGAAGAAGGTAACAAGTCTCTCGGCGGCCCCAGGGTCCTATCACTCATCTTCTTCGCTCCGTGGTTTTTGCTTCTGGTTTGTGCCCCTCTGTCTCTTCTCTCGTGCTATGGTTTTCTCTCTCTCTTCCTCTTCTTTCCCCACTTGCATTGCTCTCTCTCTCTCTCTCTCTCTATCTGTCTCTCTCTTTCTTTCTCTCCCAGTCTCTCCTCTTCTCGATCTCGGTCTCCTTCTTGCTCTCCTTCTAATTGTCTTTCTCTGACTCCTTTATTCTTCTCTTTCTCTCTCTCTCTCTCTCTGTTCTGCCCCTTTTGCGTCTCTTCCTCGACTCTGACGGTTCATGGAACCGATCGAGACCATTTCTTTCAGGATCGCTTGGTCTTGGCCTCCCATCGACGTTATCCTTTCCGTCTCTCTCTCTGTTCTTGACCCTCTTCCTACGCATGCTATTGGTAAGCTCACGGACGGGACTCACTCTTTTTCTATCTGCGTTATGCACAGAGCTTCGCCACCGTCTCTCTTCTGTCAGTGGAGGAAGCTGTGACAGCAAAAGAGGCATTAGAGGGAAAGGAGTTCTCTCTCTCTTCTTCTGGAGAGAAAAAGACAAGGAAGCTTGTGGTTCAGTTTGCCGCAGAACCGCCGCCGTCTCTTTCTTCTGATGATCAAGTGGAAGATGTCTCCGTGACGGCTCATGTCGAAGTCAGTTCTCTCCCCCATCACGCTACGAGTCTCTCTAACATGACTGGACATTATCCTAGCACACGCTTCTTCCTTGTTATTTGGAAGGGGTCTCTCTCTTCCTTTCGCTGTCAAAACCCTCTCTCTCTCTCTCTCATCTAACATGGCGATAATTCCGTCTCTCTTTCTCTCTTGGTTCTTTCCATATCCTCCTCCCTGCTCCTGGGTCTCCCGTCTGTCTGTCTGTCTCTCCTCTCCTCCGCCAGGTCCCCGGTCTCCTCCTCCTCCCGGACTTCATCACCGAAGAGGAAGAAGCGTCTCTCCTTCTCTCCATCGACAAACAGAAATGGTTGAGCGGTATCCAGAGACGGGTGCAGCACTATGGCTATGAGTTTAACTATAGAACAAGGAGGGTCGACCCTTCCTCTCCTCTGGGCCCGCTGCCTGAATATCAGGAGTATGTCGTAGAGAGAATGAGAGAGCATTTGCCACGGTAGAGTGCTGGCCCTGCTATGCGTTTGACTCTTTAGTGTCTCTCTTCTCAGCCGATCTCTTTCTCTTTTTTGCTTTGTCTCTCTGTTTGCTCACTCATCCCTCTCTCTCTATTTTGCCTCTCTGCCTCTCTTTCTTTCTCTTCTCCTCGTCCGCTCTGTAACTCTAACTGCCACCTGCCAGGAGATTCACCAGAAGTCTCTCGTTTTGCATCTCTCGCCCTTGTTGAGTTCGTCTCTCTCTCTTTCTCTCTTGACGCACTCTCTGACTTTTCTCTCTTACCTCTAGGCACGAATGCCCTGACCAGCTAACCATTAATGAGTACACGCCTGGCCTCGGCATTGCTCCTCATACAGACACACATACAGCATTCGATGACTGGGTGGCAGTCCTCTCTCTCTCCTCCTCCTACGTCATGGATTTTAGATATTATGATGGTGAGAGAAGTCCACTTCCTAGTTCACTTCTTTCACTTTCTTCTCTGCCTGTCCTTCTAACTGCTCCGCACACATATGTCAGTCGATGGGTGTCTCTTTCTCTTCACCGTGTCTGACTCTCTCCTCTTGCTGTCTCTTTCTTTCCCAGACCATTGCTCTCAACAAACAAATCACTATTTTCTCCCTCTGCCACAATTACTCATTACGCCTTCTATCTCCTCTTCAAGGTCGTCACAAATCAGTGGAGCTGCGCAGGCGGTCTCTCCTTGTTATGACAGGCGAGGCCCGTTATAGCTGGAAGCACGGAATTGCTTATAGAAAGACAGACAAAGTAGACGGGAACATTGTTCCCAGAGGAAGAAGAATCTCACTCACCTATAGAAAGGTTGCTACCTTGACCATACGTAGGCTCTGGCTCTGGATAGTTGAACGCTGTCATTCCAATCTCTTTATCCACTTCCTTGACCGCACTCTCTCTCCCTCCCTCCGTCTCTGTCTCTGTCTCTGTGTCTCTCTCCCTCTCTCTGTCTCTCTTTGTGTGTCTCTCTCTGTGTGTCTCTCTCTCTCTCTGCTTTACATATATATCCTCTATTCCTTCTGTTAGCTGCTTCTCTTACTGCTCTCATCGTCTCGCTTCCTCTCCTCCTCTTGCTTGACTAACTGCCTCTCTCTCCACTCGGCCGTTCCCCGGTCTATCAGATCTTGGACGACTCGCCAGACGGACCCTCAACCTACTCCTCCTCTCTCCCTCCAGAGCTAGTCCTTCCCACCGCCTTAGAAAAAGAGCATGTACATAATATTTACGACTCTATCGCGCCTCACTGGTCCCACACGCGCCACTCACCCTGGCCAAGCGTCAAGAGATTTCTGATGGAGCTGCCGAGCGGCAGTCTAGTTGCCGACATTGGCACTGGGAACGGCAAGTACATGGGAGTGAACTCCGAACTATTTATGATGGGCACAGATAGGAGCACTAAGCTCCTTGAGATCTGTCGCGACAGGTAAGACGCGTAGAGCGCTGGAGCGACATGAAGTAGGGAACTAAGCGTGGCAGAAGAACGAAGTAGACGGTCATGGTGAGAAAGCAGGGAGAGAATGGCCGTTGTAAGAAGACGGCAGAGTTTGGTCTTGGTCGCGACGGTGCTAAGAGCGTTAGACAACCCCAGGGAAGAGAGAATGTGAGCTTCGTCTGTTGCCTTAAGGTTCGCTTAGGATAGTCCTCTTCTCTTACTGGGCGGGCCTCAAAACTGATGACTGCATACTTTGATCTTTCTTTCTTTTGTTTCTAGAGCTTACGAGGTCTTTGCTTCTGATACGTTGAAGCTTCCGCTACGGTCGTCAGCATTCGATGCAGCTATCTGTATAGGCAAGTTATGGCGTTGGTGCATCTGCTCTATTCTTCTCTCTCTCTCGGTCATTGTGTTCAAGATCATCATCCATCCTTCGCCTTACGAAACCCTCCATTGCAGCGGTCCTGCATCATCTCTCCACTGAGGCGCATCGACTACAAGCTCTGCGGGAGCTGGCTAGAATTGTGAGGATTGGAGGCTTCATCGCCTTGCATGTCTGGGCTTACCAGCAGGTAAAAAGCTGCCCTTCCCCAAGAGTCAGCTAATCTCCTGCTTCCCACTTTCCGCTACCTATTCCTCTATGTGAAGACGCTTAGAGCTGACAAACTTCGATGAGTCTCTCTCTCCTAAGCGTATGCTCTTTCCTCCTTACTCAGCAACTGTGTCCTCTCTCACCCTATGCTCTCCTGCCACCGATTATGGCTTCCTAGGAGGCAGATTCGCGCCGACAATTTACAGCTCAAGACCAGATGGTGCCTTGGAATCTGCAAAAGAAATATATAGACAAAGAGATCAGGTGAGTTCGTATCTCGCAAGGTGGTTCGCAGTCGGGTGTTGTCTCCTCTTTTCACCACTCCTCTCACCCTAACTCTGCCGCTCTATCTCTCCCCTTTTCAGTTGTTCTCACGCTACGCCGGACGAGACGAAGGGAACACTGGTGGTTCAGCGGTACTGCCATCTATACGAGAAAGAGGAAGTGGAAGAGCTTGTGAGCAGAGTTAAAGGGCTTCAGCTTCTCTCTTGTGACTATGATAGGGGTAACTGGTGCGTCAAGATTAGACGAGTCAGAGCAGAGTAGCGGATAGCATAGACCAAAACTCATAGACAAAGGAAGAGATATTGCATCTTGGCGGGAGACAGAGAAATAGGAGAGAGGCGAGATGAAGCATTTTCCAGAGACCGAGAAGCTCCTTCAGAAGAGATTGGCCGCGCTCTACCTACTGGTTAGTGAGATTCGGTCGGACGTGTCGGAGGCTGAGAGAAAGGAATCACTGCCCCTGATGACGGGAGAAGTAGGCAAGCATATGGTCGAAGATGGGTCCCGGTCGAGGACAAACCGAAGAAGACTCCCTCAGGGGCAAAGCAGAAGAAGATGGTGCCAGAGAGAGAGAGAAGAGAGAAAGATCTTTGATAGAAAACCCATCTATTCAATAATACCAGGACTTAATATCTCATTCTCCCCTGACAGAGCCGCAAGATTTGCTGTCATATCCTCCCCTGGCGTGCCTCCCTCTCCTTCTCGGGGAGTCCCCAGTCCTAGGCCAGACGTATCCAAGCCCGGAGTCATCGGACCATACATTGACGGCGTAAGGAGTCCTGCATCCAATCCTTGCACACTCGACCGTAGACCGCCTTCCATGCCACCTTCCAGCAGAAGGTTCTCTCCCCCAGGAGAAGTGCTAGGGAGAGGCGTCATAGAGGCCAGTGGAGTAGACACGACAGGCATCTGAAGTGCTTTATTGTCCCCTTCCTCGTCTTCAAGAGAGAGATCCACTGTTCCTTCTCCCGCCTCTGGAGCTTTTTGGCCCTCCTCTCCCTCAGCAGGAGAGGTAGTTAGGTCTTCTGCTAAGTCTTCAACTGAAACACCTTCATCTGCTGCATCTTTTGGCTCTTCTTCTCCTCCTTCCTCTATCTGCATCGCGTCAGACTGGGCGACACCAAAGTTTGCACCAAAGCCCTGCTCATCGACATTCGGAGAGCTCCCTAACCCTGCCAAATCTTCCACCGCAAGACCCTGATCCATCTCCATAGAAAGGCTCGCTCGTGGCTCTCCCAGATGGAGGTCGTTATCTTCCCCTTTGTCCTGAAGGGAATGACCGGCCTTGTGAGACCGAAGCGTCTACCTTTACTCTCAAAAGGCAGCACTTAGAAGGCACCTTACCTTTCCTAAGAGTTCCAGCCCTGCGCCACCGTTCATTGCCAGAAGAGCGTCCTCTGTTTTTCCTTCACTCAATGCAGAGCTCTCTTCTCCTTCTGCAGAGACACCGTTCTCTGAGTGCATGGGAAACGATATCAAAAGAGAGAAAGAGAGAGCAGAAGGACAAAGCAGAGAGGTGAGGTCGAGAGACCAAGGTCAGGCGGCCTCCCAATAAGGAGGCGATATAGAGGATGATAAGCAGGACACTGGGATATGGACAGGATAAGAGTGTTGAGGGCAAAAGTATGGGCCACGACAGTGAAGAGCTGCAGAGCAAAGCTGCCAAGAGACAAGAGTGCCATCCAAGGAAAACAAGAGGACGAGAGATGAGGACGAGGGAGAAGAGAGTGACCTTCTGCCTCTTCCTCTGGCTCGTCCTGCATCAGCTCGTCATGATCTTGATCTAGCAACTGTTCCTCTCCCTCTCCGTCTCCCTCCATGGCCTCTGGTGTCTTCATCAGTTGGCCGTTCTCAATGAGCCCTAAAGGAGCTTCTTGGTCTATCTTCTGTCTGCCAACTGCTGACGCCATCAGCGGAGACTCACGGTACTTGGCTAGAAGATCGCTGAGAGGACAGGAGAGAGCAAGAAAGAGAGGAAACGTGAGAGAGAGAGTCATGGATAAAAGCAGACAAGTAAGGCAGAACTGGTACAGGAGCAAGGGTGAGAGGTAGTGGTGTTTCTCTCTCATCTCTCGATCTTTCTACCTCCCTATTTGCCCCTAATTCTTAGCATAGTAAGAGACTCTCCCCAACCTTTCCTTCGCACTTTCGTTTCTTTCCTGGCGCCTCTCTCTCTCTCAGGTACGTTTTCTGCGAAGTAAACATTATTCTTCTCAGTCTCTCTCTCCTTCCACCTCACCCTTCTCTCTCTTGCCATGCAGCTGCTTGGCTTGCTGGGGCTCATACATCCACTACTTACTTCTTAACTCTAACCATGCGTTTCGCCTTCTCAATCATCAACTGCTGGGAGTGTATTGAGTCATCAATCCCCGGGAGAGAGAGAAGAAGAGAGAGAGCGCTGTCGAACTTGGCCCGGAGCTCTGCTGCCTAGAGATAACAAGGAAAGTAAAAAAGAGGAAAGAGAAAAATAGACGCAGAGAGAGAAGGCAAGAAGGTTACCAATAAGTAGCTTGAAGAATGAACCGGGACAGACAGAGAACATTAGTTGAAAAAGAGAGGAAGCCTATAGGAGGAGAGACAAGGTAATGGAGATGGATTTGCATCGCTCTTTCAATCTGTGCGCACGGAGGGAGAGAGAGAGAGAGAGAGAGAGAGAGAGAGAGAGAGATAGAGAGACAGGGAGGGATCCGGGAAGGCAAGAATACTCCTAAGAGAGTTGTTGGAGAAGAGAGAGGGCTCAAGAAGAGACTAGAGTCTGGAAAGAACAGAGAGAGCAAAAGCAGAGGAGAGAGCAGACGTTATCGCCTATTTGTGCCTCGTACTTTGGCTGCTATGTCTCCTGCACGGAGGACATTCTCTGAGTTCAACATCTCCTCCAGTGCCTGCCCTAGGAGAGGCAGTAGGTTGAAGGCCTAGATAAGAAAGAGCCGAAAAGGTGAGAGAGGGGAGAGAGAGGGAAAAAGAGAACAGAGAAAGAGCGTGAAAGAGAGAAAGAGAGATTGAGAGCAAGAGAGAGATCAGAGGGAGGCTTGTAGAGAAAGCACGGGGGTTGTGCTAACGGCACGACTCAGAGATTAGAAAGAAGAGGAAGCGAAAGGGAGAGAGAGTGAGGAGAGAGACAGATAGGAGGAAAGAGACAGAGATCCATCAGAGAGATAACAAGACCAAGAGAGAGACAAGACGAGGAAAGCGCCGGACTTAAGCCCTACTTCTTCCACCTCCTCCGGGCTCGGCAGGTTCTCCATGACTCTGGCGACCAGGTCCCGTGCTGCCCTGAGCTGATGGTGAACCGGCTGCTGCTGGACCTCAAGCCATAACTTCAGCCACAGAGAGAGAAAACTCTGCCAGGAAAGAAGAGTTCAGAGGGCCAGAGCAAGGAAGGGAGAGCGGGCTAATATCTATGTGCTCCACTTCTTCCGTCCAGCGCGAGCTTTTCAGCTGACTTACTGCCAGCGTCTCCTCCTTGGGCAGCCACTCTCTTGCCACTGGTTGTTTCCCTTCCCTCTTCCTTGTTTTCCTTTCTCTATCGTTCCTCTTTCTTGTCAGAATGAGAGGGAATACCTAAAAGGAGAGGCGCAGAGAGAGAGAGAGAGAGCGAGAGAGAGAGAGAGAGAGAGAGAGAGAGAGAAAGAGAGAGAGAGAGAGAAAGAGAGAGAGAGAGACTGAGAAATCTTTGGAATCTATGATGACACAATCGATCTCATATTATGCGACGATATAAGGGTAATGTTCTACAGGAGCTATTAGCACATAAATTTCTTGCCGTTCTACTGAGAAAACTACAAATATACAATAATGCGACTATATAGGGAAGGATGTCTCTCAAAAGAGAGACCGAACTGAATTTTAGAGACTATGAACGGAAGTGAAGAGAGAAAGGCGAGAGAGAGAGAGAGAGAGAGAGAGAGAGAGA
>FLMG01002846.1:0-27599 GCA_900088475.1 Hyphochytrium catenoides | reverse complement strand
CTTACGTTCTTTTGCTCCTCGTCTCTCTTTTTCTTGATCACCTCGTGCTCCTCCTTTAACTTCGAAAGCTCCTGTTCCAAATCTTGCAACAAAGTGGTTTCCAAGGACAAGGATTGGCAAGTATTAGCTCTTGGAAATTGGGTCCTCAAAGAGAAAGAATAGTTGCAAGCTGACGAGGCCCCGGAAACGAGACGCTTATAAAGAAGCTGCCTTCATTCACGTTTTCCCGCTTTCCCCATATATGTCTCGCCGAAGGACATTCCTTCCGCCTCACGGGAGACGACGCTTCTCCCATGATCCAGGAGGCGTCCTCTTATCTTACCTTGTATTCTCTTATCGCTCTGCTGCTTCAGCTTGATGAGCTTTTCCGTCTCCTTTTGCTGTCTTCTGAGACTTTCGAGCTCCTCCGTCGCTGCACGAAGCTTCCCCTCGTACTCTCTCCTCTGAGCCGCTCTCTGTTCCAGTGCAAGGTCTCTCTCCGTCTTGGCACGCTCCTTCACACCAAAAAGAGAGCAGAGAAGTGAGCCAATGCATGAGTAATCTTGAGGAGGATGGAGGAGGAGATAAAATGGGAGAGAAGAGTATATATAATACCAGCTCTTCAAGCTCTGCGGCTGCCTCTTGCACTTTGTCCTTGGCCGCCTGGATCTCCTGCTCCAGCTGCTCAACTCGCTCTCGATATTGGGCTACGAGATCTGAAGCACTGCTCTCCCTGTTCCAATTAATGTAAAGTTGGCGGCAAAAGACCGTGGATAAGGATGAGACCTCAGCGGCAAGTGAGAGCGTGAAAGTAAACAGACACAGAGATGCCGGAAGGCACCGCAAAGGCAAGCCTTACGCTAAACAGGACCTCTAACGCAACCGCACCAAATGCTCAAGGGGATTCGTTCAGGACCGGTAACAGAGAGTGGCTGACAGGCAAAGAACAGAGAAAGAGAGAAAGAGAGAGCGCAGAACGAGAAGAAAAATAAAGGGAAGAGATGGAGAGACAAATGCAGAAAATCTGGTTTACGTTTTGTTGACTCTTTCAATAAGTTCCTCCTTCAATCTAATGTTGACCTCCAACTCCTGCATCGCGTTCTCCATCATGCGTATCTTATCCTCATGTTCCCTTCGCGCGGCCTCTGTCTCTAGCTGTAGACGAAGCTGAAGACAAGAGGGGAAGAATGGAGGAGGGGCCATAGGTCAGTGCGTTGTCAAAGTGGAAAGAGATAGGTAGAAGCATAGTAATGACTGCCCGTTGTCTCACCTTCTCCTCCTCGAGCTTTCGCTTTCCTTCTTCAACTCTTCTCTTCTCTTCCTCGAGCTCCAACTTCTGGTTGCTGACGGCAATGAGCTCCTCCAGATGGCCAAGGTTCTTTGCAGGCTGCGGATCTGCCCNNNACCTGGGAAGTCCTCGTTGTCCGGATCATACGTCTCTACCAGGACTGTGTCAGCTCCTGAAGGGACCAGAAGACATGACAGTTAGACGCATAAGGCACCGGGAATGGATGGGTGGAGGCAAGGGAAGGAGAACTGTGCGCTGAGAACAACGACAAAGTGCACTGAGCAACGTGAAAGGGCATTTGGGGAGAGAAAGAGGAGGCACGCAGAGTTATGGGGCACCTTCTTCCTGTCTAGGCAGCGGCTTCAGTATGGTTATCTCTCCCTTCAGCTTGGCATTTTCAAGGCGCAGGCCTTCAAGCTCTTTCAGATACTCTGCCAGCTCGGACATCTTTGAAGCAAAGATCCTCTCGTCTCTATAGCCAAAAGAGTATCATTAAGGCACAAGCGTTAAAGAGAGAGAGTGTGGGAGAAAGTGGAAATGAGGTAAAAAGAAATGGCCAAGCAAGAGGCGAGCGACACAGAGAATCGGTTACCTGTCTAAGTCCTCGAGTGCTTCCGTCAGCTTATCCTGCAGATCCCTGCATTCTTGCTCCTTCATCTGCAACTTTCTTTCCAACTCTGCCAAGGCGTCCTGGCTCTGCTCCACCGCAAGGCCTGGGGTTCCCACTTTCTTCACGGACGGGGGTGGAAGAGGAAGAGAGGATAGGAAATCCATTCCGACCTTCTTTCCCAATGAACTTGCTGTGCGCGGTCTTGCCACAGATGGAGGGCAAGGTCGACCTCCCACAGCCGTCAGAGGCCGGAGAACTTGGTCATAGCCCACCTGAGTCACGAAGAAGAGAAGAGTGCAAAGCGTTTAAAAAGGTGGAACAGACAGGAACTAGTTATAGCGAACAGGCAAAGCACAACGGCCTAGGAGAACGCCAGTCGCACATGCGCAACGAAGAAGAGTGGAGCCTTTGAAAGATGGAAACAGAGCTAGGAGGATTAGACCTTAAGCAGCTTCAGAATGGGAATGAGCTGCTGGCGGATGCCCTCCGTCGCAGAGTTGCTTCTATCCAACTCCACAAGGTCCATTGCAATGCGCTTTACTAAGGACTGTGTATCCTGCAAGCCTGAGGCGTGTAAGGTACAGCGACAAAGAGGGACCAGATTCGAAAGAAAAGCGGGCGGTGAGAAGTATAACCCCAGAGACAACTTCTGGATACTAAGAGAAAGAATGCGAAAGGTAGCTACGGATGGCGAAAGCGGAAAAATAAGAAGAGACTATGGAGAAAGACAGAGAGGACGAGAGGAGAGAGAAGTGAGCGCCTAGTAGTAGAGGAGAGAGCGGGAGACGTCCAAAGAAGAGAGCCTCGGTCAGGCTAGCTTACCAGCTCTAGCAGCGTTCAACTCTGCCTCCAGAGTCTGATTCCTGTCAGTCAACTTCAAGAGAGGATAAGCGAGGATGGAAATATCAGCCTCTTTTTCCTTCCATTGCCTTCGAGTTTCCTATTGACGGTTGTTCATTCTGCTTGTGTCTCTTTCTCTCATTTCATACTGCTATTATCTCCTTTTCTCATCATATCTCTTTCTTTCAACCTGTGGCAGACATTACCTGGGCAACTTGACTCTGCAGCTGCTGGATCGCTTCTGCACTGTCCTCACTCTCCTCAGAATTGGCCTAGGGAAGTTGTCAACGGCGAGCAACGACTTCCTAGCTTGGTCTAGGGCACCTACCAACAATCGCCCTCGTGTCATCTTCTCTCTCTTCATGTTTCTTCACTCTCTCTCTCTGTCTCTCTGTCTCTCTGTCTCTCTCTCCCTCTCGATTTTTCTCCCCATTCTCTGTCTAGGTGCACTTGACTCAGGGGTTTAGCGTCTCTGAGGCACTGTGAAACACACTGACTTGCCTCTCAGCCATTATCGTACCGCTAAACATTCGTGCTACCTCTTACCCGTCTTCTTCCCCTTACCTTCTGCAGCTTATGCTGTAAGGAAGAGATCTCCTCCTGCATCTTTGCGATCTCCGCGCTGACTTCCTCCTGGTTGTTCCCTCCATGGTTGACGATGGGCTTGTTTCGGATGTTACGCGCTCTATTCGCATACTTGAGAGTGTTAAGCGTCTCGTCAAAATTCACATCTAGATGGTACACGGCAGAGAGTGTACAGGGAGACACAGCGTGAGACCGGGAAAGAGTATACGTGGTTAGGGTGTTATCCTGGTAGATATAATAAAGAGCGGAACGAGCAGAATGACAGCAAATGAAGTCGTCCTAACTAGAGACGCGGTCCTAACACTAGGGGAACGCCAGAAAGGACGACGTCCCTGTAAAGGAAACATAAGAACAACAGAATTTCTGTAAATACTTGCCTGCCGGAGAAATGCATGCAATCATGAGAGTCCTACTATTTCCTCCTAGTGAGTCCTGAAGCAGGCGGGTGAGTTTCGACTCCCTGTATGGAACATGCTTCGCCTTCTTCTTCGGGTCTCCAAGGGCGCTAATCACGTTGCCTAAGGAGAGCAATCCCTGGTTGATGGAGACAGACTCCTGCATGTCCAACAAGTGCGACAGGGGAAACAGAAAGAGAGAGTGAGAGAATGTGAGGGAGACTTAGACCCCGCTGTAAGGGTAGACAAGCAGACACAGGGCTGAAGAAACCTCAAGCTCAGCACACAAGACATTTGACAATGGGAACGAAAGAAATGCAGAGTGAAGCACAGCTATTAAGGAGCTCGGGATTCATGATGACCTTGAATCTTCCTCCTACAGCTCCCGTTCTTTTGTTTCTCTCTGAACCCGCCAGGTCAACAAGATGGAACTTCGCCTTCGTATACTCTTCGGTTCTCGTGTCCCTCTGCTCTATGTTGATAGTAAACAGCGCGTGCGACCGGCTACTTTGCTCTGAAGATAAGGAGGAACTTAGAAGATGGCTTGAGAGAGGTAACTCACATGGGTTTCCAGGCATTGGTGGAAAAAGTGGGCTCAAAAGAGGCAGAACATGCCATCACAGACGGAGCGAACATAGGTAAAACTGTATCGAGCGGCGATAAATGGGAAAAGCAACCTTTGAAGACTGGTTCAGAATATCTTTTGAGACCGCTAGCCTCTTTTCTAACTAGTTACCATTCATAAGGGTGCTGCCTACGCTTCTGTTCGCCGAGCCCTCCGCCAGCAGGTGGAAAATGTCTGAAGCACTGCGCACAATCTTTGATTGAATGCCGAGGACATGGATACCTTGAGGAGTCTCCCGGATCATGATCCCCTGAAGTAATAGCGAAAATGCGTTAACAGTCATCATAAAGGCAGCCACGGAGAGAACACATGCCCTGCGGGAGCACTACAAGCCCTGCTAAGCCGGAATGAAAGCAGAAGAAGCAGTCTACCTTGTTGTCAGGGCAAAACAAGTCCCGTATCATCTCATTATAAATCTCAAGATAGTCAACCTTCACGAGTACATCTGTCTCCTTCAGGTCTGAGATCTTCTCAAAGATATTGGCCACAACCTGACCAACCAAAAAGCGCAAAAATTGCCGTGGTGATAAGAAGGAATGATGCGATTATCATCGAGGGGTAGTAGACTGAAGAATAGAGCTAAAGATAGCGGAGTACACGCGGACTAGCAATATGGAAGATGCCAACAATTTAGAGAGGAGGAGAAGAGCCGTCATACCCGAGGAATGATCCCCAGGTCATGGTCAAGGGTGCTGCTACTAGGAGAGGTTCCCATCGTGAAGGTTTTCCCACTGCCAGTCTGCCCGTAGGCGAGGACTGTCGCATTATACCCCTAAGAGGATCCCAATCGTCAGAAAAAAGTCAGGGATGGAATATAGGATAGGACAATGGGTAGTTGATGAAGAGAGGTAGAGAAAAGTGGAAGGGACGTAAAAGTACGGAGCGATGATGGATAGTGACGAAGGAAGAGAGAGAATCAGGGGCAGAGAAGAGAGATGCGGGAACATAGTCTAGGCTGCCGATAATCTTATGCGTCTGACAAGACGGAAGAAGAAATCCAGCTTTCACTCTTCCACTCCGCTTTCCTACCTCGAAGCAGCTTTGGACCAGACTGGACACACATGTCGAATAAATGGTCTGTAAGTTAAGGAGTAGAGGTCGCGGGATTAGCGGACGACATAACGGGAAGGCTTAGAAAAACAATTGACCTCTTGGCTCGTGGAGATCCCAAAGCTATAGTCAAAAGTGAAAGCTCTATTTTTGCCAATGACGATGTCTTTCCCATTCTGTCTCACGTCCACGCAAGGCTGACAGCTCTCCAGCTTCTCCTTAGGTACCAAAGGACGCACTCGCACACAGACTTTGACACACTCGTTGCCTGTTTTATGCATAGCAAGTCAGTCCAATCGATATACCGTACTTAAAAATGTTTGATAGATGCTCCTACCATCACCTTCTGGTTGGTTGAAGGTAGAGGTAACGTAGTCAGAGGCATAGTCTAGTTCAGGAACATTGTGGCTGGACGATGGCTTCATTTGAGTTTTACTATCAAGCTTGCTACGGACATCTTTATCGCTTCGTGCGGAGTCCTCTGGCTCAAGTCTACCAGGATTGTCTGGTGACTTTGCCCGCGGGTCCTTCGCTTGTCCATAGGGATTATGGTTGCCCTTCAAAGGCATCCCACTTCTGAGTGACACTCCTTGGCCTACCATTCCGCCCCCAGTGATGCTTTCACTGGACGTCTGTCTGCATTCCCTGAACTGCCATACAGCCTTTTGCCGGCACTATTTCCTTTCCTTCCTCTGAAGCTTAGAATCGAAGCTTCATGGAGCTCCTTAGCTCCATAGGCCATCAAGCGCGCCAGTGCAAGACTCCGAAAGCTCCAAACGCTCTCGTTGTTTGAGAGTCTCGAACTTGAAGTTCTTCTGGCGCCATCAACCATCATCATAGATCATCAGACCGCACTGCATCGCACTTTGAGCGTACAATGTAAAATTTGTGAGCTCTGCATTACGAATGCGCACCTTTTGCGTGCTTTGGGAGTTTCATTTCAGGTCCATAGATGACCTTTGACGGGAAGTAAATTATGCAGAACTGTTGTGCCAAGCAGTTGTCAACTTTCGTAAGTTCTCTATGGAAATGGAGTCAAAGGGTTGTGAGGCTAAGAGTAATTTGACAAGGAGGCTGTAAAGTACACAGTGCTTAATTCACAATGGAAGACAATAATGAAAGCAAATGAACTCTTTAAAGGACAGTTATTGCCTGCACTGTTTACTTACGAGCTGTAGCTGGACCCAAGGCCGACAGGTATGAGACAGCGCAAAGCATAGATTGCTGGTGAGATTGCGAAGCTCTTCTTCTAAAAACGAGGCCAATCTGCATCAAAGATTGCTTCTACTGGAGGTTAAGATCTTTTCGCTTGTCTCTGGTGTGAAGACAGAAGGAAGAAATTTGAAGCTTGTTGGTGCGCAAGAAAATCTCGCCAGTACGTGCCAGCTGCTGTCACCATAAGAAATTAGTTCAGGGTCACAGACGGCAAGTACAAGGACCGAGAGATGGCGGAACAATCCGACGACAGCAAGATTGATCCCAGCGAGATGAGTATCCCGCCATCGCTATCCGGAGGGGGTGATGGCGGGTCATCAAGTCGCAACAACGTGGTTGTCAAAGTTGGCATGGTAGGAGATGCCCAAGTTGGCAAAACTAGTCTGATGGTGAAGTATGTTGAAGGGAAATTTGATGAGGACTACATCCACACGCTTGGTAAGTCTTGGAGGCGCTTATTTCTTGTCCCAATTCCTCTCGCTTCTAGTCATCTGGCGTTCTAGCTTTTCCTTGTCCTGGGTTAACCTTGCTGCCTTCGTTCACACAAGTCCGACCATGCGGGTGACTCTGTTCGATTCTGGTTTGCACTGATTTTAACGGTGCCATCGTGCCATCCATCCCTTGAACTGCCACGTCCGCATCTACATGACAATTAAACCTTGGGGTCACCAGGCGTCAACTTCATGGAGAAGACTATCACACTACGGAACACAGAGGTGACCTTCAGCATCTGGGATCTTGGGGGACAAAGAGAGTTCATCAGCATGTTACCTCTAGTCTGCAATGATGCAGTCGCTATGCTATTTATGTTTGATCTGTCAAGAAAGTCGACTCTTACCAGCATCAAGGAGTGGTATAGGCAAGTCAGAGGCCTGAACAAGGTACGAGAAGAAGCATTGAGATTACCAGCTCAGGCACGCCTAGAGAGGCCAGGGAAAGAAATTACCACTGACTGCTGGCTTCTTAGCGAGATTATCTAACTTCTTTCCTCTACGTAGAATGCTTTTCCATTTCTGATCGGGACCAAGTTTGACAACTTTTCGAATTTTCCAGAGGAAGAGCAGGAGGAGATCACCAAGCAGGTAGAAATATCCTAAGATTTCGCGAAGCACTTTTGTCAACCCATGGCACCACTTTCTGTAGTGCGTTGAGTCTGATGAAGTACTCTATCTATGGGTCTTTGCATCGTTGCTGATCTTCAGGCCTGCGTCCGCCCCCTTCTTTTTAGGCCCGAAAATTTGCTAAGGCCATGAAGGCGCCTCTCATATTTACGTCCTCCAGTCACTCTATCAACGTGCAGAAGATATTTAAGATCGTCTTGGCGAAAGTCTTTGACCTGAAGTGCACTATTCCTGAAGTCGATAAAACAGGCGATCCCATCATTCAGTACTAAGTTAATGGCAATCGCCTTTCAATATTCTCTTTTTTGGCCCTTTGTCTCCTTTTGTTTGCCCGTACAACCGCCGGAACTCCTCTAACCATTGTCTAGTTATTAAATTTCCAATGGGTACAGCGTGGTGAGTACACCCAGTCTGGTTAGTCCGCCCTGCCCACGGCGCATATCCTTTATTAGGAGCCAAGCTGATCCTGACCTTCAGCATTGTCCAAGGCCTTGCGTGAAGATTGTCCTTCTGCGGCAGCGGTTGCGGCATCCGTCACACATTGCGAAATGCAGGCAGATTGTCTGGTTGACCATCTTTTCCTTTGAACACTCTTTGCTGGCTGCTGTCCGTAATGTTGAGCATTTGGTCTTTCACTCTTCGTTTCGTCTTTAATTTTGCCGCCTAACAACGTTTCCATTTTAGACTTGATTCTGAACTTTTTTTTCCGACCTGTGTTGAATGCGATTTTCGAAAAGAATTCAAAAAACTCGAGCTCAATCGTGATTCCTGTTTGGCCCAAAGGATTGAATCGCGGCGTAATTCCGATTTGCAAATCTGGACCATCCTCCATATAGTCTCTCAAGGTTGAGAGAGAGAGAGAGTCAAGGAAGATAGCGGAGAGAGAACAAGAAACCGCAGAGAAGACAGAGCGAGCAGGTAGTCATATGCCAACAAGCGCCCGCCTAATCTGAATTGAGATCACAATCTAAGTCATTGCAGAGACGTCAGCAAAATGTTGCTGACATTGAGCTTAATCTTCGGAGTTATCCGGGAATGATTGAGAAGGAACCAAGGCTCAAACAAGCAATCCACGCCAGGCTGCTTTGTGAAGGCATCAGCGCAATTTTTCAAGTTCTCGTAGCTATTGCGTAACTGCTCACAGCCATTGAGCTAGTGTGAGGGTAGTAATTGAGATCCTTACTGCCGGGTTTGGGATGGGGCCACCCCAAGAGGATGATGAGGTAACATTCCTTTATGAGGGAAGAGATAAAGGGAGCCAACAACCCAGCAGCGATAGGGCCGAGGCTAGTCAGCCCCTCAGGTTCTTGGCACCAAGTGCGCCCACTGGAGGCCAATGGAGGCAGCCAGAGCCGTTGGAAAGACTTCTTGCGGAGGTTAGGTACTATTTGAGTAAACTTTTCACTGATAATGGCGCCGCAAATCACACGGACAAGGCTGAAAAGGTACTTAAGCCAATCGGAAGACGTAACCTATTCAACTTATGTTTTATGTTGAAGCACGGGCGCTGGAGCTTACAAAGCGCTTGTCAAGCTAATTTTCTTTTTGGCGCATGGCACTTTCGATTGCCCATTTTAACCTCTCTCCTAGTTGAACCCTTCTATATCACCGTTTTGCCTTATCAGCCGAACTTCTACTCACTTCACCTACTTCACTAGGAAATCAGCTTTGCCGAAGTTCTCTTGGGAAAAATCTTTCCCGTTCTGGACGAGATCATAAGGGAAATAGAGCACATATGTAATCTTTCTACCCAAGGCAAAGACGGTGGCTCTCTATCTTCCAAAGATGTTGTTAAGGAGCTCTTTCAAGCTGAAGGGGCTGTCCTTCAACCTAAGAAAGCAGCTCCATCGCCTGAGATGAAGGAGCTAGGATACTTTATTCGAACAGCAGGTCGGTAACCTAAACGCCATTCTATTATCATGTCAGTTGTAAAGTTGCGATCTTCTTCGTCAAACTGAGTCCATGGTCCTTAAAATATCTTCCCTCATTTCCTTCAAACCAAACTCCTTCAGGGATTAGCTTATACAACGACTGTCGCCACCTGGTGCGCTCTTTTTACCAGTCATGCAACGAGGCTTCCTCTACACCTGGAGAAGAAGGCGTAGAAGGAGGAGGCGCTTTTCATCATCTTGAAAGGAGAGCCTGCTTACTGTTGCTCCAATGTCTGGCTTGCTTGCTACTGGATTATGCAGGAACATTATCCCCCATCGAGCTCCATGAAGCTGTCGACCTCATACGGTATAATACCTTTTTCTATAGTAGCGCTGTCTGAAAGGGAGGACTATATGAGTGGGGAGGGTTACCGCTTGGAGGGATGAAACCTATCTATTTTTCTTCTTCCATACCACCCATTCTCAATCTTCCCGCCCTTACTAAGCAGGATTATCTCTAATGGCTATCAAGCTGCATTGCTGCGCAGCTCGTCTGCTCGAATGGGGGCAGGCGTACATTGTTCAGACGGTGGGCGGTTTCTGCTCTCTAAATGAGTCCACCGCAGGTGTTATTCGAAGACAGCTACCGAGATGCAGGAAGCTCTGGCACCCGCTTTTTCGGTCACATTTGTTCAAATTAATTCCCCAGAACTTTTACGATGGCCGCAGAAGTACCGCCGGGCAACGCAGTTTATGTTCTTCCGAGCACATCACTTATGGGAACACGTGGTGGGAGGCGTATCCTTCATCGCTAAGACTATCTCGTACGTATATCGTTGGAACGTGTCCGCGCTCCTTTGTAGATCATCTCGCACTCCAAGCGTCATGTTATCACAGCTGTATGCCTTCAAATCCCGATTTTGCAGCGCTTTTTGATCGGTCTCAAATCCTAAGTCCTGCTGTTGACTTACATCCCCAGAGGCGTCCAACTGGAGAATGTCCTGGGAGACATTTGGAGCCTACTGACTGGAATTGGTGAGCAAAAATCCAATTGACTAGCAAAGTAAAATTCCCAAGAGACAGGATGTTAGACGCAGTATTAGGTGGACGTGCCTACCGCTGCCTGTACCCAAGCTGGTTCTGACAGTTTGTTCGCTTTTTGGATACCCATGCTAGGAGTGATGATGCTGTCCACGCCTGCCATGGGCGTCGAGCTCTGCGGTGAGCCCACTTCTGGACATCAAGGAGAATCTGCCGTGGTTCAGAACTTGTGGGACGCAGTAACCGGCTTGAAAGAGCTCCTTCCCTACCTTGAACCACTCCGTGGAGAGTACACCTGCCACCTGGTACTACTCAGCCGCTCTCTCTTCGCTCGGAAAGAATACCAGATGTGCAGCAAATGTCTCAATGAAGCCTTAAGATCGTTAGAAATGCTTGAAGTAGACTTCGTGGGTAGAGGAAAGTCGAGCGGACCTGCTGAAGACTGGGGCCCTGACGAGTTGCCGAGCAAAGATGACATACTTCTCCTTCTTGGTTTATGCTATTACGAGATGGGCGAATACGACCGTGCGCTTTCATCAGTCTCTGCTACGCGGAGATCCCTACAGGTATCTCATTGTTTTTGGGGTCTCCGACGCTGAAAGGGACGTCCTTTCCCTTTAGGTGGTGTAAAGCTATTATACGCTTCAACATCTTCCGCCTAGCGTGCTCTGAGTCTAATCATTGTCTTCCATTCTCCTATGGCGTCTGCGAACTTCGTGCTTGGAAGCGTACAATGCTGGAGGTCCAGAGCCATCTCAAAATTGGCAATGACAGCCTTGCGGAAACGTTGTGCCTCACGGTACTAGAGGATTTAGGCGTACAAGTCGAGCACAAGCTTTGCCTGGGTACAGGATGCAACGACATTTCGACGCATTGCCTTTATTTTGTGAATCCGTTCTCCTTTTTGTCCATCTTCCCTCGAGCCCCTATTAACGTTTATAATCACTGCCTATCATCCTCTCTGAGCCTGGTGGTGCCTCCTTCGGTGAACCCACAGTCCGCCAGTTCGTCGTCTGCACATTTGGTAGAGTCTCGGTCCCGCGGGTGCTTCGCCTGTATGACCACCTTGTGCAGGTGCATGATCTCGTCATTTCTATAACTTTAGCTGCCTGAATGTGCATCGTTGTTATTATGTTCTGAGCATTTCAAATAGGTCTGTTTGGTAGACGCTCACGCGACCTTTTCGGTATTTGTCTGCATTTGACCAACAACTCACTCCGTGCTCTGTTACTCAGGTTCACCCAGACGAGCGCGCTGTCATTCGGTTAGACTTTATTACCACCTCCTTGGGTAGTCCTCCGGAGACCACACGAGGACACGAGGCCGACCTCTTAAGTGCTGTAGAGAGTATTCTCCACAGCTATCAGCTGCAAGAGGATGAGTAAGTTTTCGGCATAGAAAGTGACAAAGCCTGAGAATTTCATCGCACTCGCTGAGATACTTCCACTATCCCCAGACCTTTGGCCCTGAATGAAGGAGCTGAGAAGATGAGAACTTCACTACTCAAGCAGAAAGAAGCTCTCGTGGAGTGTCAAGCTGCAGTCTTTGATTACTGCAGAAGACAGTACCTTAAGGGAGAATATGAGGTTGCGTGGCTCTACATTGAGCTTATACTTCGCAATTCCGAAATTTTCCCTACCACGCTCCTGACCTGATGTCAGATACCTTACGACTTCTGTGCTTGCTCTTGCATACAGGTTGTCCAATTTCATTGCTCCCATAGTACAATCTGCTCTGCCCATTCGTAAGTGGCACCTTAAGTGCACATCTTAACCTTCCTTCCCACCTCTCTCCACGCAGAGCACTGAGAAATGGATTGGCCTGCTTCTTGCGACATATTCATTGAGCACTCCTGGTGCCGTGGAAAGATGCCAGAAAGCTCGTGTACTAAGGTAAGCGATAAAGCTGCATTCCTTTTTCCAAGTGTCGACTGCCTCTTGTTACTGCAGGATGCTTACCGCGGTGCTGATAAAGCTTGATCGTCTGGCAAAGGCAGAGGAAATAGCTAACCAGGCCTTCAAGGATGACAAATCGGTATAGAACTGCCGCCTTTAAGGCTTGCTACCTCCTCTTTCCTGCACCACCTACGCCCGAACGCTTTGTGTGGCTCTGAGGTGTGGCATCGTGTCCACTTTTTACTACCACCATTTGCACTCCCCACTCTGAATAACTGATTACGCAGTGTCTTTTCAGGACCTGGGTGTGCTTACTCGCCTTTAAACCCTGAAAGTCTATCTACCTGGAACAGTTCGCAGTCCGCTGCTATTTCCATCTCATCTGCCACCCTTTATTGGCCCCTCACT
Source organism: Hyphochytrium catenoides (assembly GCA_900088475.1). Lineage (NCBI taxonomy): Eukaryota > Hyphochytriomycetes > Hyphochytriales > Hyphochytriaceae > Hyphochytrium > Hyphochytrium catenoides. The sequence goes on along the minus strand of FLMG01002846.1, from coordinate 14,676 downwards.
GGTCCCGTCAATGCCTTCTTTGCAGAAATTCTCCGCTTTCGTGCGCCTTCAAGTCCTCCTGAAACGGAAGAAACTGGATTCCACCTCATCTTGTGGGGAAACCCGTCTTCCCCCTCACAGCTTTGCTGTCATCCTTGGAGATGGCGGACTCCCTCCTACGAAGGACAATGCATGCGCACAGGAAGAGACAAACATCGTGAGGGAAGAGCCTTCGAACACAAACTTTCGTTTAAAGGAGGAGGAAAGTGCAGGGGACCGCAATATTTTGGAAGCTGCGCTGGATGACCTCATGCAGTGCCAAGACTATGCTTCAACAGACCTGGAAGGTACCCTCTCGTGAGGTCGAGTTAGGTTCTCGATAAAATGCGTAATGCCCCTGCTGGCTTCTTTCGTGGCGTTTTGTGATGCCTGGCTCATACGCTTCCACACAAGCGAGAACCTTCCACTCTACAAACTCTATATGGGCTGGTGCATCGCTTGATGTTCAGTCCCCTTACTTCCGTGTGTCCTTTGACTAGAATCAAACTCGCTCTCTAACCAAGTTCGCTTATTAGCATGCTTATTGGAAAGTGCCGAAGCCAATAATCAAATAGCTGTGGAGTTGGTACTAGAGAAAATGATAGCACAAGACTTACATCTCAAGAATGACGTTGCCCAGAAGATGCAGCACCAAGGAGAAGAACCAGCGACCGGACCTGTTGAACCCGGGCTGACCGAAAGAGGGTCCCAGAGTGGAAAACCTTCTTTTTCATCCGCCAAGATCACCCTGTGCACGCTTATTCGACACCTTATTTGCCTCAAGCACCCGTAAGTGTTGTTGCTTACACGACGGTATCAAACATCGGCCTTAAACGTTTCCCCGCCTGACTTTTTCATCTCGGTCCATTTGGCTTCATATAAAGCTCGCAAATACATCTGTTCCGTTCGTTCCCTATGATACTTGTTTCCGTCCCCTTCTCCTCCTTGTAACACCATCCAATGTTTTTGGTCTTTCTTCATGAGCCTTTAGGACGGTTCAGAACGTCACTCTTATCCAAGAAGCCCACCAGCATCATGAAACAAAGAGTAAAGAAGGCAGTCGTAGCTTGAAGCAACATCGGAGCGGAGAGCAGACAGACACACAAATGCTGGAAGGAAACGCTAATGTGTCAATTTCCTCGGACCTGAGACTTGCACAGATCTCTCAGACTCTTCTGCTGTATGGGGAGGCTCTCTTAGGGGCAATAGAGTACACCCTCCAAGGGAATCGAGATGAGGTACACCAAGAGCAAGGAATCAAGAGGCAGTGCTACAACCTCGGTTCCTTGTACGAGCTTAAATGGTTCTCCATAGCATGCTTCAACCTTGGCATACAGAATGCTTCACTCGCGGAGCAGCTCGGGCCTGATGAGGAGCATTCTAAGGGTGACAGGTTAGGTTCATGGACTCCTTAACACCTCTACTCTTCGGCCACATCATCAGCTTACCTTCTGACAAACTGTTCTTTACTCTCAACATATAACATGATCATGACATATCTCTAGCTTTCTCTCGTGAGTGCCTCCTTTATGTGACACCTCTTTGTGCAATATCATTTCTAATGGCTCCATTCAATGAACTCTCTTAACAGCTTAACAGATACAGAATGTGGACTGCCACCCACTCCTCAAGCACATCAGCAGCTAGCAGTGGATCTGTATTGGGTGTCTTACAAGCTCGATCTATACATGGTTCGCCAGCTAGACGAAAGGCGAGGCGGAGGTGCTGAAATACCGCCAAATGCGACTGAAGAAGAGCTCAAAGCGCTGGACGAGGAGGCAAGAGTGCATGCAATTGCTAACACATCCTGCGCTATTAGAGTCTACTTAGGCGTCGGGTGGAAGAAGATGGCTAATGACATTGGGAGGCGGAGGATGTCCGCCTATCTAAACACTTTAGAAGACGCTGTGCTGGATCTACGCATGCCTGACCTTAAGGAGCATCTAGGGGTGGACTTGCTACAGCTCAAGGTAGCCTAGATGTCGTCAATCTACCTGAGCTCTGCCATCCGCCGGTGCTGGTTTCTTTTGTCCATCCTCGTGACAGTGCTTGCAGTTAGTATCTCCAAGTGTACTTCATCTACCTTAGTTTGTTGCCCTTTGTTCGACGTTTCATTCGTTGAGTGAAGCCCTTCTTGCCTTTGCACAATTAGTTCGTTAAGAGCCACGCCGAGATTGTGAAAGATATCGATTCAATTTGTCGCTTATACCATTACTTTTTCTCTCCTTGCAACCTAATTTGCCTATTTCGCCTGAATACCTTCTCATTTCATTCTTCCAGGCAACCTCCAAATTCATTTGGTACCTGCATCAAGCGCTGCTGGAGGCAGAGGCGGCAGGCAGAGGAGAGAAACCCATTAAGCAGCATTTAAGTCATCTTCGGTCAGCGACGGAGGAATTAAAGGTCAGCGGATCCTTACGTCTCTTCGAATCATTTACCTCATGAAGCATGAAATCAAGGCTTCCCCACATCGCTTGCTGCCCAAGCCTCGTATTTCCTGCCTTGTCCAACTAGTTGTGTGTTGCTCACTTTGTTCCTCTTAACCGTGACAAGCTCTCTAACTGCCTTCACTGTGTCAATTCAATAGCCCTAATCAATGTTGTGGGCCTTTATTTCGATTTTGTATCCACTACGTCCCCGCCCAGCTTGACCTCGTGCCTTGTGATTTGACTTTCTCTTTTCGATTGCTTAGAGTCTGAGCCGATGCTCATTACAACCATTACGAGCGCTTTCAGATTATGCGGCTGCGCAAGCCTTCAACTTTGAGGTTAAGAGCTTAGTGTATGACTTACGCAAGCACTGCCTACAGACTGCGATCAGAAACAGGGGTTTTACAGAAAGGCAAACGACAGAGGAGCTCAACTCCACTTCTGCCACCGAAGGGAGCTTATCTCATGTATCGAAGGAGGAAGCAGACCTATCCATTCTCACTTCGGACTTTCTAGCCTTAGTAGAGCTGAGCGAGACAAAGCAGTCCGCCATGGAATGGTAAACGCCAAGATGGGGCCTTCACTGCTAATTACCCGCTTGTGGCATGTCCACACAACACCCCCCACAAAGATATCTTACATACAGCTTGCTTACACGGTTGTTCCCTCTTGCGTCTTTCCCAGGCTTCAGCAATATTATCAAATACGCACTCTGTGCTGTCAGGGCGCAGGTAGCTCGACTGGCGGAGCGGCTTCACCCCAATTAGAGGAAAGGAGGTTGGTACACAGCAGCGCCAAAGGCTCAGGTGGCTGGCCGCAAGAAAAGGAGCCGTATTCTAAGCTGAGCGAGCTTACGGAAACCTTGGTCATCAAAGCCTGGAACCTTGGAGTTCGAAGTGCTAGGACTAGGGAGTTCCAGCTTAGTAACGACTTTCTGACCTTAGCGATGAACCTAGCAGGTACACAATTGTCTCTGGTGTAACGGCTAGAGCTCCGCAACTATTCCTCCGCTGCTGAATGTCCTCCGCTATGTCCTTACTGCTATGTTAGCATGGACCTCTGCTTCCTCAGCGGCCCCACAATGACCGTATTATCTGTTCTCTTCTGTCATTGACTCCCCTTAATGGTTGACAAGCAGCCAATAACTCCCCTCTCATTCCTCCTTTGGCTACTCTCCATGTGTATCCTCTTGTCATGGCATTTCTGCTCATTGCTGGCTTTGTCGCCCTTCTTGCAGTCTATATCCTGTGGCTTCTCATGTCGCTCTCATTCTACTCTGCGCCCGGCCTTCTGCAATCTAGCGTTAGACGTTGGGACCAAAAAGCGGTATCAGATGAGGCTTGGGGCCCAGTATCAGAGCTTTCTCACGGCAAGGGCAAAATTTATCTCACCATCGTCATCATTGTCCCTGGCCGGGTCGAGCACGAATGACGATGCGTCAGCGAGGCGAGGAAAGAAGCCTAGATAGGCCGGACTCCCGTCGCTACTATTTATTGCTGCCTAACTTTTGGCATCTTTCGGAGGTATGTGCGCAGTGTGCGACAGGCAGAAGGTGTCAGAGTAGTGCTCCAGGCAGGACAGCGCAGAAACCTAACGTACTTGGCCTGTGAAGAACAAGCTGCAAAATAGGCGAAAGCAACAAATTCCCGTGTGTTTAGAGCAATCTTTCTTGTGCCGATAAGTTGCTTCCTTTCGTATCGCTATTGGTGGTACAAGAATGGACCAAGATAATCTAGGACCGCACAGCCTTAGCAAAAGGTGCCATCTGATAGAGGCACCAAGGGGTCGAATGAATACTGTCCGGAGTCTGAAGAAATGACCTTACTGAAAGGGCTATTACTCACTGTTGCCGAGGCCCTGCCATCCTTCCGGCCTTCTGCAATAGTGATCTCGTTAGAAGCATGGGGAATTGTTAGAAGCAGCTATTCTCCCTGCTCCATGCCTGACGATGATGACTCTAATACGATGGGAGAAGGTACCGTACTACCACCGATAGAGACGTAAAAGAAGAACGATGACAAACAATGGCCTTAAACAAGATACCAGGCTGGATTGATGAACTAAAGAAAGCTTCTCCATAAGTAGAGAACTTTTTGTAAAGCTAGGAGAGATGCAAGATGCTATGAGTGCAATCGATAAAGAGAAGGAGTGTCGAGAAGCAATGCTGTTAGCTTCTCTATCTACGACTTGGAGAACAGACCCTGAAACTTGGGGACTGTGGACTGCTGATGAAGTCATGCCACCTCTTCGTAGGGTGATGACTCTTCAGCAGGACGAAGACAGGCAATCGGCGAACTGTTTGCCTACACACCAAGCCGGCGGCTGTCCTGATAGAGGATGGTAACACGGATGGTGACTGTATATCACAAGAGCCTGACGGTGGGAGAAGCCATTCAGCTAGCTAGCTAGTAGTTCACTGATATCAAAAGTGCTTATTGCTTTCATGAACCACTCTGAGATGCTTCCCGGTCCTTCGCACTTCTAGGTGGACAAAGCGCGAGTTCAGTGCTACGTGGAAGGTTTATGGAGGCACCAGAATAGGACATCGCCCTGTAGTCATAAAATCTCCCAAGAAATCCATCCCTTTTCTTCCTCCGAGAACCGGACAGTCACCATCACTGAGGTCACCAAGTCAGCTTTTCAAGTCTTCAGGATCTTCCTGCTCTGAATGATCTCATGATGTGAGAGTAGTGTTTCGAAGCCTTATGCCTTTGATGAAGGACACAAAAGCAATCTCAACATCTTTATGGCAAAAGAAATGTTCATGCCCGGAATTGAACCGGGGACCTACCGTACGTCAAACGGTCGTGATAACCACTACACCACACGAACACCTCGTTACAACATCGGCTGATATCCAGATTGATATATGACGCTGTTATTTTATAAAAAACTTTCCTATGCCTGCCCCATGTCGTTCGGGATTTTGGAAGATGATTCAGCATGCCCTTCTTCATACTTCATAGCGTCGTACGAGGGTACGAGTACAAGTACATGAATCACTTTTGATAAGGGGTGTACGTTACCGGTCGTAATTACCAATAAACAGAGGGATGGAGCTCCACTACTAGGGCTGCCGACGGTTGATTCCGGACCATGTGCCGAATGTAACGCTAGGACTAGAAGGCGGTCATCACCGATGGAATCCTATTTTATCAAGCAGGGTGCAAAACAGTAGTCGATTTCACACTCTCTACTAATTTTTTCATAATAAAGGCCACATCAACTTCAAAAATATAATAACGCCATAGGATTTGTAGCTGTTCACAAAGATCTGACAGAACGATTTCACTTCGTTGACTACTCTGTCCACTGCACGCCACCATCACCATCAGTCTCCTCATCAACCAGCGCAGGAACTGCCGGCACCCTTTGCGTTCCGCTGCTCATTCCCACTGCTGCTGCAAGCTAGAACGTAGTCTTCCACCAACAATAATCAGTCCGCATCCAGCCCAACTCTCTTCAAGCGTTGATGTTTGGCGGGCGGGTTACTCTTCTATCTCCTCACTCAATTCCGACGCCGTCCATAGTAGTGGCAGCAGCCGAGGAAGAACAACTACCAGTAGTAGTAGTGTAGATTATCTCCCTTCGTTGCTCTAGTGGTTTCGCCTTCGTCTGATGTTCGTCCATCCATTAGATTCCGCTACTTCTTCGTACCTAGTTGGAGGTTGGCAGTGTGTAAGTATAGATATGGGTCGGGCAAAGGGTGATCTAGGAAAATGTTCCTTGTGCAAGGGCAAAGCCACATCATCTCGACCTCACAACAAAAGTAGCTGTCCCTGGAACGAATGTGAAGGTGCAAACCTGGACCGCAGGCTTCAAGCTCGTAGGAAACTACCGCCTACGGAGAGAAAAGGAGGTGGACTCCTTCTTGGGCATAATAATGCAGCGTGCGACCAGCAGCAGCGCACTCTGAGAGCAAAAGGCAAAATATCTTTGACCAAGGCATACATGCTGTTGAACACCCCAAAGGAACAACCAGCTGTGCGGCTACCAAGGCTGCAAAGGCGAACATAGGCGAGAGATCTGCAGGTTCAACCCGAACTGCATTAAGTCCAAACTAAGCCTAGAAGAGATTCTGATGGCTGAACAACAAAGGCGTGAACGAAAGTTGCCTAACAAAAGCTCGTCTTTAGGGGGTTAACCTGTTATTATTTTGTTGTTCAGCCTTCAGAATCTTCTAGGCTTAGTTTGGACTTAATGCAGTTCGGGTTGAACCTGCAGATCTCTGTTCTATGTTTGCCTTTGCAATTAGAAGAAAAGAAGTCACACGATGCTTGTCTTTCCAAATGACGGCCATACTAGCGGCGGTAATGAGCGGTGGCGGTGGCGCGCGCTTGCTGTTTCTTAGGAGTATGTTAGGGAGAAAACGTTAAAACTTCGTGGTCCTAGTTCCTGTAAGGAGTAATGATGATGATGATTTATAACATCACGCAGAGGCGCACGACATTAATAGATGAGACTGTTGAGAAGGCAAGTAAGAGACAGAGAGGACAAGTTTACCGATACTCTTCCCAACACAGGTCCCCCGGCCGAAAAAGAAGAAGCGCAGAGAAATATTGAGCTAGCATGCTTCTAAAGGGACGCCAGGAGGCAGCACTCTGAACCTGCCTTCATAGGGATCCTCGAGAACGTGACTCTGGCTCTTTAGAAGAAGTATGAAGGTAACTAAAGGTAGATTAAGAATGCTATTATACTTTGTAGGAGAAGTCGTCGAAACGCCAGCTCCAATTATAGTGGCTCAACACAGCCTTTGTAGCAGAGCCACAGGGCAGGCATCAGCCGAGGTAAATAGACAAGAAAGAGAGAGCAGATGCAAGGCGTGTCTCAAGTGCAGAGAACTAAGGAGAACTGCAAGGCTAGCCAAGTGCAAGGAAAGAAAACAGTGGCAAGACAGTCTCCGACCCCTGATCCCAGTCTCCATTGATCTCTTCCTTACTGCCCATAACCACACACCACTTTTTTTTTGGTCCCAAGGTAGGGAGGGAAGTAGTGCAGGAGGAGAATAAGAGACAAAAGGCCATCATCGGGCTAGTGTGTCCATCCTTTTCTGGCCTTCTGTTCCTTCTTCGCTATGGTCTGAGGGTTATAACGACCCTTTCTGTGCTTCTCCTTCCACCTCTGTCGGTTAGAGGTGCTCCGACCCAGACCATCAACGGACGAGACGATCTTATCGCTGGTCTTTTCCCGTCCTCTCTCTTCCGCGCCATTCCCGCTGTCTTCGCCCTCCGCTCCATCGAGAAGATCACTCTTACCGCTGTTTTAAGGGAGGAAAGATAGGAAGCGGATGACGCACCAAGAAAGAAGCAAGGGAAGCAACCATGTCAGCCACAAGCGAGAGACAACCCACCACCAAAGAGCTGAGAGATAGACAGGTATCCCCCTAATAGCAGAGGGAGATCGCATTGCAGCAGCAAGAGGGCAAAGAGCATTGAGCAAGAAAGGAGGAGCGGAGAATCCAAGCCAATGACGCGAGGTACCTGAACTCGAAGGTCTTTAGTGGGTCATTGCTCTTCCTCTTCTTCAGAGACACTTTTGACACTCTGGCCTTTCTCTTTTTCAGTGCAGGAGCTGGGACTGCTTGCACGGAGTCTGGAACCAAATACTTGGGGACATTTGCCAAGTGAGGGAGAACTCTGCCTCCTATCGCTCTGTCATGCCGCAACAGCTGCAGCTCTGTTGGGTTCTCCTAGGGTTTGGTAGGAATTTAGTCGGAGCAGGGAGAGGGAACCTTGTTAAGTGGCAAGAGCGAGATACCAAGAGAAGCAAGACGAATGACACATGCCAGGGAGAAGATGAGAGAGAGCGCAGAGAGAACCAAGAGACGTAAATGGCGTGTGGCCCAAAAGAAAGGGTAGAGTATATCATGCGAGACGATGGAGATTCTACCTCAAAGTGGGCTTTCAGCCTTTCAGAGTTGAGCACTTCTTGCTTGATTTCCTGCAGCCGGGCCTCTTTGATCGCAGAGCGCGTTACGGCGCGTTGCATATCCTCGACTCTATATCTGAACCCCTCAATCTCCGACAGAGATAGGGAAAGAGGAGAAGGCTGAGCCACCGTCCCGCTCTCAGGTACCTCTCCCTGCATAAAGGACGTGCCTACGGTCTGTGGGTACAAGAGGAAAACGCGCACCCGCGTAAGCGGAATGAGGTTATGCAAATTCGACATGATGGCAATGAATGCAAGCAACAGAGGACAGCTGCGATAACCACAAAGCCCACAAGTGAAGCTCAAAATTTGAAGAGGGGCGAGCAAATTACCGAAAATCCAACAGACTAAAGGGAGAAAAGGAGGGGGAGAGGCCAAAGAGGAGGGGCAAAGAGTAGGTGCTTCCTCCTAAAGATGCGGCGGAAACGTTAGGGTTGCAACTGCGTTTACCTCTGCAGGGAGGGGCATCTGAACGTCCTGAATAGCAGCCAGAAGCTTCCATTCTTCGTCACTGTCCTGAGAGAGAAGAGACAGGGCTGTCCCCGACGCTCCTCCTCTTGCTGTTCTCCCTACTCTATGAGTGTAAGACTTCACGCTGGGAGGAAAGTCAACATTGACGACGAAATCCACAGCTTTGAAGTCCACGCCTCGAGAGACGCCGAAAGATTTGTCCTTTTTTAAGCTCTTCTTCTTCTTCTTCTCTTTCTCCTTCTTCGAAGAAGCCTTCTTCTTCATCTTCTCTTCGTCATTTCCATCTTCTCCCTCTTCCTCACTCCCCTCATTGTCCGTTTCATCCTCCTCATCCGTATCATGGTCAAAGCTGTCATCTGTGGCGATGAGGAAGTCAAAAAGGCCCTGGATCGGAAGCACAGAGGAAGAACAACCAGTTAAGAGAGTGATTTGGTACATCCTTTTCCTCTCCTTCTATCGGCACTTCTAGTTGTCATATTTGTTCACTTTCTCTTCCCATCTCTGTCTCTCTCTCTGCTTTCGTATCTTCCTTTTCCTTCCTCGCTCACACATTTTCTGGCTCCTTGTCCGCCGTCCAGCCTGCCCTTCCGCTCTTTCTACTTCTCCTTAGCAAGAACTTTAACACGCTTCTCTCTTTCCCTGTTCTTTCTCCTGTCTGCGAAGGTCCTCCCATACCTTGTTATACTGCAGGATAATATGCTGTCTGGAGTTGTGTGGGAGCTCCGCATTGAGCACTGCAGAGTTGATGGAAAACTTCTCTAAGAAAAGCTTGAGCCTGAAGCAAGAGTCAATGCAGTTGACGAAGAAAAGGACTTTGCCTTGCAAGATGCCTAGCTTTAGAAGCGAGATCAAGACTAGGTATTTATCCTTCTCCTTCACTGGAAACAGACAAAGAGAGAAAAGGAAAATGAGGGACATTGACGTTAGAAAAACGAGCGCGCAACGAGGTCCTCTACCAGGGATTTAGGAGTGGGAGTTAAAAATAATGGGCGGTAGTGAGAAAAGAAGAAAGAAAGAGAGAGAGAGAGAGAGAGAGAGAGACAGAGACAGACAGACAGAGAAGAGAAAGATCGGGAGAGGCATGGAACGTGAGTTTGGGATAGAGTAAGCATAACCCACAGACACCCCACACTGGCTGCAGGAGCACGACCAAAGAAAAAAGGAGAAGAGAGAACACTTCGGTACAAATGACTCCTCTTACGCCTAGAAGTGTAAGGTAGGAATGGATACCTGGCACATAAAATTGCTGGAGCTTTCCTTCTCTCTCTCCTTCCTCAAGCTTGAGGACCACGGGATTATTCAGTACCACGCGCTTCAGAGCTTCCAGATCAGGGGAGAGCGTGGCAGACATCAAGAATGTCTGACAAATCTTGGGGAGAAACGAGACAAGCCGGGTAATATCTTCATTGTACCCATAAGAAAGGACCTGAAAAAGAGAGACAGGATGATGAGAAGGAGTTTCGATCAGCATTCAGCAACAGAGAGACAGATAGAGAAGACAGAGAACGTAGTGACGGCACACGTGCGTGACTTGCGAGAACAGGAGCTCCAGTAAGAGAAAGGACGGGAGGGAAGATGAGGAGAGAGGTAGAGAGAAATGAAAGAGAAGAAGTAGGAAAATAGAGACAAAGCAAGTAAAAGTGAGAGGAGCAAGAGGAGCCGGCGCCGGAATTAAAGAAGAGCAGCATAAATGTTCCCTCTTCTTTCTTTAAGCTTCTCTTCCTCCCCCTCTTCCATTCACATCTCTCTCTCTCTGTCTCTCTCCCTCTCTCTCTCTCCCTCCCTCCCTCCCTCCGCGAGCTCTTCACGTACCAGATCTGCCTCATCAATGACGAGTGTAGAGACAGAGTCCTTCAAGTTGACGTTCCCAGCGTCCAAGTGAGAGAGAAGCTTTGCAGGCGTGGCGACAATAATGTCAGGCTTGTCTCTCAGTTGCGCAGCCTGGGCCTTGACGTTGGAAAGAGAGAGAGAGAGAATCGACACCGTCTCTCTGCAATAGTACATTAAAGCCCACATGTGCTCCTTCACCTGGTCACAGAGCTCACGGGTTGGCACTAAGACTACCGCGCGAACCTTAGGGGAATGACTAGAAGCGCCAGTCTCTCCCTCTTGTTCCTTCTCCTTCAGAATCTTCTGCAACAGAGGAATGGCAAAAGCGGCGGTCTTCCCCGAACCTGTTCGCGCTCTAACAAGCAGGTCTTTGCCAGCCAGAGCGAGAGGAATGCATTTGGATTGCACAAGCGTCGGATAGACAAAGCCTAGCTTTGCAATGGCCTTCACGAGGCGTCTGTCAAGGCCATAACCGCCTTCGTCATTGGAAGCAAGAACCGCGAAAGTCTTCTCTTCATCGAGAAGGGCGGATGTGACGACAGTCTGCGCCTCCTGCGCCATCGTACCGAAGCTCTAAGAGCGCGCTCCTAAGCTCTTCCTCTGCGTTCAAAGGAAGAAGAGCAGCTCTGTAGAAGCGCCGGAAAGAAGGCAATGATGCTGCTCACTGTTGTCTCAGTGTTGTCTCTTCGTCGTGAGCTGCTGTGGGGACATCATGGACATGAGGACTTCAGAACATCTGTCTTCTCTTACTTTCTCTTTTCTCTCTCTCTCTCTCTCTCTCTCCTCTCTCTCTCTCTCTCTTCTTCCTCGTTTTCTCTTTCGCTCTTTCTCTCTTCTCTCTCGGTCTGGGTCTCTTCTCACACCCATAACTACCTCTTGTCTCTTGCTTCTCTCTTTGCTCTTTCTCTCATTCTCCTCCCCGCTCATCACTTTCTCCCTCCATCTCTCTCTCTCTCTCTCACTCTTTAACCTTCACTCTTTATCCCTCTGTCTCGGTCCCGGTCTATCTCTGTCTCGCGGTTCTCAACACGCTTCTGAAGCGGCAACTGATGGCTCCCAGAAAAAGACTGGCAATGGCGAGTTTAATTATCCAGAATCAGTCTATAAGAATCAGAAAGCCCATCCAACTATATACTGAATATAGTTCCGCTACCTAAAGTTCCTCTGTTATAAATTATGGTTGATCTCTCCTTTCCAACAAAGTGTTCGTGTGGTGTAGTGGTTATCACGACCGTTTGACGTACGGTAGGTCCCCGGTTCAATTCCGGGCATGAACATCTTTTTCCAATTTTTTTATAGATACTCTCAGAGCCAACAGAGAAAATGCTTCACTCATCTTCATCACTTCATCATCATCATCATTCCAAAATAAAGCTCTTTCTTATTATCGCCTTCAACATGATGATGATGCGATGCTCCGTCAGCTGGCTAGGCGTGCGAATGTTGAAAAGGAAGAAGAAGAAGAAGCAGAAGTAGAAGCAGAAGAACAAGAAGAGGTGCCTCGTGGTAGTAAGGCCTTCCCTAAGCGTGCGAATGTTGAAAAGGAAGAAGAAGCAGAAGAAGAAGAAGCAGAAGAACAAGAAGAGGTGCCTCGTGGTAAGGCCTTCCCCGGGCGCGGTAGAAAGGAGGAGGAGAAGGGGATGGCGAACAACAAGCCACGACGTGACTGTCACCACGCCGGGGGCTCAAGACTGGAATGGTCCTCAGGCTCTTCCTTCTTTTTCTTGATGTTTCACTTATTACATGGTCTCCTCTTCCCCCTCTCCTTCTTTCAACAAGGTAGAAGAGGAAGAATCGAACGCCTTGATGAAGAATGAGCGATCTATCGCTGCACTTTCCTTTTTGCTATTATTGCCTACAAAAACAGCGAGAGAAGAAGAGCTTTCAATGATGTTTGGCTGGCTCTAAATTAATATTCTTACTCATAGAGCTGCAGCGACGAGGAGAGCCTTCGTGCTTGGTGAACCTCTCAATCGTGGTAGTACACTTCAGCCACGTGGACGAGGTAACAACTGTGCTTGTTGTTTTTGCAATTGCGGCAAGGATATTTCTGTGGGGACCACAGCGGGTGGGGGTAGTCTCTCTTGGTTGCTTTTTCAATTGTTAATCGTAGACAACGCTGTTCCTCCTCCTTGCTAGAGGAGGGACGAGACGGCCAGCAGCAGCTTTATATATACTGATACTTTTGTGGGCTCTATCATTGTTATTGAAAATGATGATTGTTGTCTCAAACCTCTTATTCTACTATGCTTGACGTCTTTCTTGTCCATTATATATATTAGATACATATTTGCAAGCAGGCGGTGTACGTCTTGCCTCATTCCAAAGTGGTTCATGTTTGGATAGCTGGCAAGGCAGATTGTTGGGGGCGCTTCCATAGCAACAATGATGGACTACTCGTCGATGATCTCATCTTTGGCTTCGTTATAGCTTTGATGTGTACTACTACGGCCTTGATGGTGTTGATCTTTGTTGAGGGATGTGTTTGTATAGTCTGGCGTGAAGTTTTCTGAGAAATGGAAGTAACTGGTGATACTCTGGCAAGGATAAGATGGATATGGGCTATTATTTACTTGTTAAAGCTTTCCATTGATGAACTGAAGCTGTTTTTGTAGCACGTCCTCAGATTGACTCTGTTTGCTTTGTGACATTATAGTTTCTGCAAAGTGTTTACCATTTTTGGTCCACGTTCTTTAAGGTGTCCTCATCAAACCTGCCACCACATCCATGATACCTTCGAGGTTAGTGCACAGAAAAACATGAGACCGGCACAATAATAATGGTGTTCACCAACAAGCATAATTATTGATCAAGTCACACATCACTCCTCCAACAACAGTGATACATTCGCAATGAAGGCAATAACAAACAGAAGGTTGCCACAAATACCGCTGAACTCTTTTCCTTTATTACCTTTCCCAAGAAGGCTCACGCACAGCGCTGCAGAGGAAAAAGAAGTTTATTTTCTCTTCTGCAGCGATGAAACTAGATTATTCAAAAAATAACTCCTAAAATCTAAGGACTATAAAACGGTAGTATGGTACCTTTATACTATCGCCCTTCAGGATCATTGCATTTACCATTGAGCTAAACGAAGGGCATGTAAGGGATGATGAGGGGCTGAGGAGCCAGCCATCTCGTCGCAGGACCTTGCCAGTAATAAGTTGCGCTGGTGGCGCGCTCGAAGTCAATATAAAAAATAAACAGTCTGGCTTTTCCATCCCATCGCCCACTCGTCGACCGCCTGAAGAGCCTTACACATGCAATAATTAATTTTTACTTCTACCTATAGTGATAGTGTGGCCAACAACATTATTATTATACTATCCTAGAAAGACTAGTCGGGCCCAAAGACGTGAAGATTAAGCGCATGAAGATATGGAAACTGGCACCAGGGAAGAAAAAAGAACAACAAAGGATGGAGAGGGCCGAAGAAATGGACGACTTCTTTCGAACAGCAAGCGACAGCTGGGCGACGAGGAGGAGAGGAGAGCCCACAACAGCAGACAACAGACAGATGATGACGACGAAGCCAAGGGAAAGACTGGTAGTAGAAGAAAGGGCAGACTAAGTAGTAATAGTTCTTAGACCGCAACAATGAGCTTATCAAGCCCTGGTTTGTGACAACGACAGAGGAGCTGCCCCAGGTGCGGCCAGAAAGTGAGTTCTGCAGTGAACTACAGTAGACCGCCAAGAAGAAGAAGAGAAGAAGAATCAGAACATCGTGGTGAAGATCCGTTCGTTCGTTACGGGGGCCTTATTTTAGGGGAGGGGATGGAAGGGCTTACCGGTTTGTAGCTCTTCCACAGCTCAATCAGTTATTTTCTTAACCTTCTCCGACTAATTCTGAAGAGCCAATCGTAGGTGGATCTCTATTTCGGGATAGGCGTTGTATTGTCACTTGTTTTTATAAAGGGGCTCCAGAAACGGGTTTTGGGGGCTGACGCTTCGCATCCACCATCGTTCTGATCGTCTCTTCTTTTTCTCTCTCTCTCTCTCT
>FLMG01002844.1:32103-48887 GCA_900088475.1 Hyphochytrium catenoides | reverse complement strand
GAAAGAGGTGGAGAGAGAGCGGTAACGAGAAGGAGAGAGAAAGAAAAAGAGAGAGAGTGATAGAGAGAAGGGGGGAGGGGAGATTGGGGAAGGAGGACGACTTCTGCGTTCAAACTTCGTCATCTTCGTCTTCTTCACTGTGACAATAGCGTTCTTGGAAGCGAACGCATCCTCATTAAATGGAGGGCTGCCAGTCTTGGCATCCTCAGCCAGCTAGTGACACTTTTTCTTTGTTCTTTGTCTCTCTTCGCTCTTGTTTTATATTCTATCTTGTCTCGGATGCCTCCTCTAGGAATAAATTTACATTCTATCCTCTTATTTCTCTCTCTCATTGTTGTTATGTCCACCGTTTTCAGAAAGGATCGCTCTTGCTCACTAGGAGATTTCCTACCTATACACTCGGTGAGTCTCGTTGAGCGTGCGTAAAGGAAGTCTTTCCATCTGCTCACCCGGATGACGTGACAGAGCATGCAGATGAATGACAAGCCTCTGGCTGGGGGATCAAACTGGCGCATGACATTATTACCCTGTGAGCTCTCCTTGTCGCCTAGCTGGGTCAAGCGGGAGGAGGCTCTTGGCCCCGTTAGTAATGCCCGTCTCCTAACTCCTCTTCAAATAACTAACAAGAAGAGCTAAGCGGAAACTGAAGCAGGAGGCTGATTGCAAGCAGGAAACTTTTCCTCAATTCAATGCGAATGGGATCTAGACTGACGACCAAAGGAGAGAGCGAGACCTGATTGTGATGTCATTTGCATATGTTGCCAGTCTATTCTTGAACGTGCCGTCATCCGAGTTGGTCAGATCGATGGTCTATTATGGCGCTCTCACCGTGTTCTGCGGCAGGCATAGGTCTAGTCAGCTGTGCTTCTTCTATCCGTTGCTGCTGTGTCTAGATTTTGAGCAGGCGGCAGAGGCAGAGGCTGAGGCTGACCGAGGAAATCTGGAAGTGACGGAGGAGGTCAGCCCCATCCTACACCCGCGCCAGGAAAACCTAATATCCCTCCCTGGATATTCCACCTATTCTTGAACGTGCCGTCATCCGAGTTGGTCAGATCGATGGTCTATTATGGCGCTCTCACCCGCAGCTCACCTACTTTATCGCGATCACTCTCATCCTATAACTTACCATTCTTCTCATGCTCTCCCTCTTACTCTACTCCTAATCTCTCCCTGAGCGCTGCCATGACAGCTTGTTGCTTGCAGCAGCAGCAGCTAGTACTGTTTCTTTTGCGGAGGGGGAAGGGACATCTATATTGCATTGGCTCTTTCAGTCCCTCTTCTATAATTATGGTTGCCCTCGCTTTTCGTCTTCAGGATTTTCGTTGACCTGGAGCCGGTAGTACAAATGTTGACTTGCTTCTTCTGTCCTACCTCCGCAAGCTTCCCTGGGTAGGCTCCTCTTTGCCAGTAATACGAGATACACAACGAACAGCTTCAAGCTCAGTATAAATAGCCCGAGTAAAGATCCATTTTCCTACTTAGATGGCTAACACCCACGACCTCCGGCATGAGCCCTGCTGGGCTCAGGCTATCTTCCTGGAGTCCTCTACCGTAAGAGACCTAGGCTAGAGTTACGGAACACAATAAATCCTGGGTTAGAACCGCACACAGCCAGAAACTGAGTCGGGAATCAAGTTCGCCTTTGCCTTCCTGCCCTTTCCCAAGCTGCTCTTCCATCAGATCTGCGCATCTAGAAACGTTTTCGCCGTCATAAATAGTGGCACGAAGGCTGTCTTTGCTGAACGGCGAGTTTTGATTAGCTGCGCCAACGGCCAGGTCCTTGGGGAGCCAACTACAGCCGAGTAGGCTTCTTGCTGGCGCCCCCTGCAGTGTAGGTTCTAGGTCCTTCCGAGGAGTGGCATTACCTCTAGGATTAGAAAAATCAGATCTCATTAATATTCCTACTACTTCCTCCCTCGATAGGCTATTTGAAAGAATTGCGGTCGGCACGCCAACATTCAGCAGACATCGACCTCTTTGATTTGCCTAGAAAGGGCTGCTTTCGAAGCTTTATCCTTTCAGTCATCTCGGGCCCACTAAAACCCACAAGAACGAGGGAGTTGTCCGAGGTGTGTGCTTTTGCGGCCTCGCTATTTGCCTTAAGGTGATGGGTCATCTGAAGCCTATAAACTCTTGACGCAATTAGCGCCGTTGTTTAATGGCCTTCGATAGCATTGTTTCCTTGGGACCCTGTTCGGAGGATCAAGGATAGAAGATACTTTGCTACCACGTCAGGCCGCTCTTTAAACAACGAGTGCCCAGCCTTTTTTATAATATGCACTTCCGCCTCTTTACGGCCACGGATAGTAATACGCGAGTTCGGGTGGAAGATTCCGTCCTCCTCTCCAAGGAGCGCCACTATCTTCTTCCCTTCAGGTATATCTTTCTTAAAACTGTCCGCTGTGAGCTCCTTACTCTCTAGTGCACCCGCCATGTAAGCCATCCGCTTCTTTTGGGAACCCAGAAGTGGCCAATGAAGGAGTGGCCAGAGAGCTTTTAACCAACGATTACCAGCGTTTATCTCCAGGAAGGACATGATCCTAGCAAATAAGGAGCTCTGCGTCTTCATTTTAGCTAAGAATTTTGAGCTAAATGCAGCGCGAATGAGCTTCACAAATTCCCGCGGAGTTTTAGGGGCCAACCAGTTCTCTCCCTTTTCTATAAAAGCCAGTTGCCCCTTTGTTTTCTTTCGAGATGCGACGTTGTATGGGTTTACAAGCAAAGCTCCACCTGGGCTTGTACTCTTGTCCCCTGCCACCAGCAATGTGGCGATATGGCCTCCCATTGACTCACCAACGACCACCACATCGTGTCTGCTGGGAGAAGAGCCACCCTTGATCGGTATTATCTGGTCCATGAGCTGTTCTACAGCGGACTTCATCTGCTCAATGCTGAGAAAGTCCTTCGCAATCTTATTTAGTTCTTTTTGTGATAGCCGGTTGTATTCCCACATGGAGAGGGGATCTTGGCTCTTTCCGCGTCCCGGCAACTCGACAATAATGGTTCGATGGTTGTCCAGGTAAGTGGGAACAAGCCGTAAGAGGTGCTGAACAACCGCGGCGAGATCTCCCCCTTTCCCCATAAAGCCGGGGATAAACACAACCGTTCGTAGAGGTTTCTCCCCGTTAGCTAGTCGACCCCTAGGATGGCTGTCATAATAGTGCATCCGGATTCGTCTTTCTTCTTTGTGAGTTCTTCCTAGAACTACTTCCTTGTAATAACCCCTCTCTGCAACAAATTTTGGCACTGGAGGGAGAGGAGGAACGTTGTCGTCCGCGTGAGAAGGACGGGGATGCCTCACAACTTCTGAAGTGTCAGTTCTTTTTGTACCCATGGATCGGGAAGAAGAAGCAGTGTTTGCCTCCCTGTTCTTGCCCTTCCTCCCCTGTAGTATACCGGGGCGACTTGGTGATCCGAGTCTACGACCCGCGGGGGAATTGGGGTGTAGACGAGCGTGGAGGCTCAGGACGGGCATGGAGACAGCTGACGGCAAGGTCTGATATAGGAGAATCAAAACAGACAACACAATAAGAGCGAAGAAGAGTTGTAGAGGGGAACTTCTCCTGTTGATGCCCCCATTCATCATCATAATTAGCTCGACTCTCCTCCCGTCGTTAGTGCACATAGGTTCTCCTCTTCGCTGCTGCTGGTCACAGGTCCGTCTGCTTGTTGGCTTGATTTACACTGAAGAAGATGATCTGCCGCCGGCGGTCTGAGGAGAGCCTGCTACCAGTTTCAGAAAGTGGGATGATGGAGAAGAGAGAGAAGAGGAGAGAGTGCTTGGCTTATTGATAGTACTTCCCCTATGTAACCTCAAACATTTGTCTACGTGTTCCGGGGCTCTTTATGATGTGTGCTCCGTGATGATCGGGGTCCTTGAGAAAGGTGAACATTGATGGAGGAGAAACTCTTCTTCTCCTGCCCAGGTCGTCCTTGCGTTGCGCTGCCCCGCTCACATTAACTAACCATCATCCCAGTGTACCTGAACATGTCCTATCCTTGCTGCTGCTGCATGCAATAAAGATATACGGGCCATATCATCGATCCCAGAAATGTTTCTACAACTGTCGAACTACAAGATTCCTCGATTTCGTTCGTACGGTTCATCTTCTACAGTCTACCAGGAACTATAGAACTACTATAGAATTGAACAGAAAGACAGGCTCGAAGGAAATTGTCCGGCTTGTGGTAGAACATGTAAAAAGGACACAGATGGATCACCTACTAATAGCTCGTACTCTCCCCTTTATAGTCCTAAGTAATCTGGATTAGGAGGAGAGCTGTGGGTGGAGCTAATGGCTTAACTTATAAAGAAGTCCACACAAGGTAAAAATCACACTCAAGAAGGCGACAGCAGAGGAAGAGAAGGAATGGAAGGGCACCGCCAGCAAGAAGAGCCAAAGAGACGGACGAGCGAGGACGAGCGGTTGCTCGTTAGTTCTACTGCTTTACTATCTATTTCTTATGGTATATTTAGAAGAAAACGAGGCGCATCATGGCAAGGCTAGTATACACTAGTAGCTACAGGTATTAGATTAGAAACTTGTTGATCTCGAAGAGATAAAAAGAAAGGTAGGCGGGCTGCTGGTCGTGACTGATGCTGACGGATTGACGAGAGACGAGCCTCGACGGAGGAGACTAGAATCTCTCTTCATCAACATCTGGACTTTATCATCGCATCCTCCCTCCTCGGTCTTCCCCTTCCACCACCACATAGGTACCAGCAGGTCCCGGCCCACACTCCACGCCACCGCACGTTGTTTAGGCCGATCAATCATATGTCCTTCATACTTCTCTGCTTCTTCCTGCCTTCTTCGTTCGCTTTCCCATGCGGCTCTCCTTCTTCCTCTTCTTTTCCTCCCTCCTCCTGCTCCGTCTCTTTTGCTCTGTTTCTCCCGTGTTGTGTGCGCTGCTGCTCCGTATCCGCTATCATCCTCGTTCGTGGTCAGACAATCGTCCTCCGGTTAACCCAAGCCAAGTTTACAGTGCATTCAGTACAAAGCCCACCAGCTCTTCCAGGAGGACCGGCAGTTCCTGATTAAGGCCAGTGACAAGCGAAAAACACGGCTGTCAACAAGGAGCATGGCAGCAACGTAGCTTTTAACGGACTGACACTTCTGGACCTCGGAGCTCGTGAAGCGGTCTGGAGTCTAGCATTCTTAGAAATCAGCCAACTGAAAGCACCATTAGCTACTACTATCAAGCAAACCAAGCCCCGTACAACTATGCTGGGCGTACGTGCTCTTTAACAACTTCTGAGGGAAGAAGTCCGGGATCATGAAGGAAGTCCAATCAAGCTTTAAGCGCCTGCCGGCCGGCTGAGGCCATTTCCAAGCCACAGCTTTACGCAAGGTGATTCCTCGCACGAAGTTCTCCACCTAATCCCCCGTAGGTAGTGTCTGTTGCATCTAACCGCGTGGAGGTAGCTCCGCTAAATGAAGCTAGTACAATCCATTCCTTCGACGCTCAGGCTATGACCCCTTCAAACAACCACCTGCAAGGCTAACTCCCCACCAAATCAAGCGAAGCCCTCAGATTTCCAAGGCTAACTCCTCACCTATAATAGTAATACTACGAGAGAAGAAGGATGAAGTCTTGTTCGTCAGTGGCAAGTGAGAGAGCAGTTAGAGCAGTAGTAGCAGCTGTAGAGTGATGAGAAAGGACCGGAGACAGCAAAGGTGGTTGCTCCCTCGGTTACTCCAGAAGAAGAGGAGAAAGAGGATTATGGACCATGAGAGAGGCAAAAGAGCCTAGGTGATAGGCGATGACGATGACGATCAAAGATGTGCCTCTCTTGCTGAGGGTGGTAAAAAGCCGCTCAGCAGGGGCTGCAGAAGAGGCGGTAGTACGTTGAGGACTTGCAGAGAAGAGTGAAAAGATGCTCGCCGAAAGGGCTCCCAGACCAGAGGGATATCGTTTTCATCATCCCTAGAAAGGTCATAACTTGCGTCCTTATCTCCAGAATTTTTGGCTGCGGCTGCTGCAGGGAGGAATAAGCAGTAGGCAGATGTTTTGCATGTCACATGATACGGAGGTTTAGCATAGTTATGGCTTTAGTAGTAGTGGTCAAGTGACGGGCCGGGCGGGCTTGATGGTGGTTGCCTATTATAGCCGGCCTTGCGCTTTGGTGTGCAGCCGCCAAGCGGTGCTGGTTCTAGCGACTGTTCTTTTTCCTGCCTTTGCAGCAGGTTTAGTGACCCCATCATGCGGTGGAGCTACTAGCAACGTCCACGCGACATTTTTGACTCTGAGCTATGGCCATCGCTCAACTATTACAGCTGAAGCAATACCTTTAATTACCTTGCCTTTTTAGCTGCTCTACAGTGGTGGTTTTCTTCCACAGGCAAAGGACTACCACCGTCAAGAGTGGCAAACAACGAGGATGCCTTTACTTCACGGGTTTGGATCGTGGTTTAGCGCTAACAGCCAGATCTTTTGAGAGAGGACCACCTAAACGCGGAGCAGTAACGGATTTGTCTTGGGAGCTTAGCTTTATTATTCTAGAGTTACCCCCAACTAGGCTTCAACGAGGTAGGTCTAAATCGATTATTCGAGGTTCGGCACCTCTGAAGGATGATGGCTATCGCTCGTATGAAGGAGAGAAGAAAATATCTTTCCTCGCCTCATGAGGAAGACCTTAGGTGTACTCTCCTCTCCCTCTTCAGTACAGACATATCACATTATAGTACTTCTTATTCCTCCGTCGGTCGCATGCCAGAAGATCTAGTGGGCAGCTCAACAGCAGATGAAAACGGCAGGCTTCTCGACCTAGCAACGAATTACGAAGGACTGATAGTGAACTATCCTCCTAATAATGACGCGGCTCATTCTGGACCATTCCTAGGTACCAAGAAGAATTATATATCCTACGTGCGCGCTTTCGCTGGCTCCGTTCCTCTCCTGGCTTTAGATTTAGATGGGTCGGTTTGAGCCTATATGCTATTGATTAGCCCTCTTCTTCTATGGATTATGATAGCTTTCAATCCTGTCTTATCCCTGATCATAAAGATCATGGGACAAGGAAAGAAGATACTTGGCTACCATGTCTGGCCGCTCTTTGAACAACAAGTGCCCAGCCTTTTCCAAGATATAGGCTTTTGCATTTGGATGGCCTTCGAGGAAGGTATAAGCGGAGCTCCAGTGAAAGACTCCGTCCTCCATTCCATTCAGCGTCACTAGCTTCTTCTTCTTGGGTATACCTTGGAAACTGTCCGCTGTCAACTGCGTACGTTGTAATGCGCCCTCCATGTAAGCCAACCGCTTTTTCTGGGGACCCAGAAGAGGCCAATGAAGAAGCGGCCAGAAGGCTTTCAAGAGGATATTGTCGGAGTTTTCCTCTAAGACGGACACAACTCTGCCGATGGCGTTGTTCTTCTGCTCCTTCATTCTAGCGAAGGACTCCTCACTAACCAAAGCGCGAACGAGCTCTACAAAATGCGCAGGATTTAGAGGAGCCATCCAGTTCTCTCCTCTTTCCTTGAACGCAATCTGCCCCTTTGTTAGCTCTGGAGATGCGATGCCGTATGGGTTCACAAGCAAAGCTCCACCTGGGCTTCCGCTCTTGTCTTCTTTGACTAGCAATGCAGCGATATGGCCCCCCATCGACTCACCCACGACCACCACATCGTCTCTGCTGGAAGAGCCATCCATCATGGGTATTATCTTGTCCATGAGCTGTTCTACAGCGGACTTCATCTGGTCGATGCTGAGAAACCCCTTCGCGATCTCGTTTACGCCTTCTTGTGATAGCCACCAGTACTCACCCATGGAGAGGGGATCTTGGCTCTTGCCGCGTCCTGGCAGCTCGACAATAATTATTCGACGTTTATCCAGATAAGCGGGATCCTGCAATAGGAGGTGCCGAACGACGGAGACGAGATCTCCTCCCTTTCCCATGAAGCCCGGGATAAATAGGACCGTTTGTAAAGGTTTCTCCCCGTTAGCCAGTCGACCACCAGGAAGGCTGTCGTAGTAGTGCATCTGCTGAACTCGTTTTTCCCCGCCCTTGCCCACTAGAATTATCTGTTGGGAAAGATCCCTTCCTTCCTTAAGCCATTCTGGCACTGGAGGTAATCTGTCAGCGGATTGGAGGAAGGGAGAATCATCCTTCACCATGACGACCCTTCCAGAGCGAGGTTCCGGGTTAAGAGAAGCAGCCAGTTTCTTATTAGAAGAAGCAGCCTTGCTGTTGCCCTTCCCTTTTAAAACGTGGCGAGGAAGCCGTGGCGCCGCCCCGATAATATGGGGCACGCCGGAGGCAGCGCTACCACGGAGAGCGTTAGACATAACCGGTCTGCCTTCATGACCTCTGGGGCGTCCAAGACCTGTGGGAATCTGAGGTCCAAAGCGGACACCACCTGCTGGTATCACGGTCTGGAGTAGGACCAGGATAAACACCAATAAGCAGAAGAAGGGTGGAAAGGGTGAGATCCTTTTGCTTTGACTCATTGTACAATCAGCCTGTTCTTTTTGCGATTATGGTGCTCGGTTCCTTCCTACGTTTTGGTGTTGTTGCAAGTAATACGTGCATCGCAATGATGTTGGCTTATCTGGCACTGAGATCCGCAAGAAGTAGAAAGAGTGAACCGTGATCTGTGAGCGCTGCTCTGCCGTCTCGACGAAGCCTATTACTTCAGGACCAAGTAGTGTAGAGCGGGCAGTAGGTTCGGTACTGACGCTCCTACACGTATAAATATATAGGCTCATTTGGCTATGGTGTCACCGTTCTTCTTCATTACCCATGCCTTGCATCTCCTAGAACCGTTGGCAAATGGGAAGGAACTCTGCTGAGCGACGTTACTTCTGGCTGATGGTCTGCTCACCTCATCAGCAGCCCAGTGGACAAGTAAGGACGAGAAGCAAACTGGTGGCTGCTGCATGTAACACTACAGTTTCCGCTACGAATGCAGGTTGTTATACGGTTGATAGCTTCGTTTCCAGAAGAGTCTTCCATACAAGATTCGTGGGGTTCGGTCCATCAGCTACCTAAGAACCGTCAAGAAGCCGCAGCAGAAAGAGCCGACGAGCGAAGAGCGGACGAGCTCATCATCAGTTTAGAACAAGAGAAGAAGACGGTCCAGCTCAGAGTAGAACTGGAAGAAGGCTACAAATAGAACTACCCGTCGCTCGAAGCTTGAACGGCATCCTATTGTACTTTCCATCACTCACCTCCGACTCTCCATAAAAGTGAGAAGAAGAAGAAGAAGAAGAAGAAGAGGGAAGCCAGTTTTTATTATTTGGACCGAGATTCAAGAGTTCTATTGTTATTAGGGCTTAGTAACGCCTAGTAAATTTACCCGCTGTTGGCACCTCTTTCTCCTTTTTTCATCTTCCTTTTTATAACGGTAGTTCTATCAAGGGAAATGCAACAATAGGAAAAGGGAGATCACCAAGACATCAACTCGACCCGACAACGACAAGCTAGAGAAGGGTCCAGCTGGTGAAGAGAAATACGCTTCATCAGAAACTGGAGAGCATTTTTCTCTATGAAAGGCTAATAAAGAGACTCCTCTTCTGGTGCCAATGAAAGAAGAGATTACAATCGTTAATGTTCACGATGGTGCCAAGAGCCATCAAGCGAGAAGCGATAAGATTGAAGCTCCACAAGTCGTTGCACACAGTCAACGACCCGCCAAGGCATAGCCCCACCCAAGACTCCCACAGTAGAGGGACAGCTTGCAGCCCAGCAGCCTTATAGGGAGCCTAATACTCCTTCACCGTGATATTCTCAGAAAGACGACTCTGGTAGTCGGCAGGGACAGCTGCATAAGGAAGAGTTCTGGATAGCATCAACGAGCCCGAGATGGACACATTAGAAGCCGTGTGCTGGAAAGAAGTTAGGAAGCCAAGAAGTAATAAATCTCCAGGCTTCTGATTGGTGCCTGGGAGGTGATGAGTTGAGGAGACCTTGAAAATCAGAGAAGCATATTAAGAAAAGTTGTTGGATGTGATGGTGGTAACTTGGATTAGCACTTTCCCCAAGATGACAGACAGGGCCATGATCCCCAAGGGCAGCCAATTGGACAGGCACGGGTCCGACAGAAAGAAGCAGGAATGCGCACGAATAGATACCTCAAATCGCCACAACATCACCCGAAGAAACCTTCAAAGGGGAAGAAACCTCGGTGCCGACCAGAGAAATAGAAAGAATAGAATTGGAGCAGGCTGAAGGTAATCCCCCGCCTGCAGAAGAGGAGTAGCGCCCAAGCTAGGCAGACGTCAACCAAACAAATCTAGAGAGATATGATCAATGCTCTCTAGAGAGAAGGAGGAAACAGGGCAGACGCACTTCTTCTTCGAACAAGATGACATCATTGTTTCCAAGAAAGCGTCGAGCAGCTCGACGACCAAGGGTGGAAACTACATCTGGACGTCCGGAGACGCAATGGGCGCGCGCAGTTGAAATGGCGAAGGCACCAACAGAAAAAGGATAGCAGCAGGGAAGAACCCCACGCGAGCTCATACAGCCCTCCCAGGCGGATGGCTAAAGTAGTTTGGTGTCCAGATCAGAGCTATGAGAGTATGAGGGAAGATAAACCCAACAGGCGAGCAATATATTGTTCATAGGGAAAGGAAAAGAGCTACGAGTATGTCTCTTCAATCCTCTTCCCTCCATCATCAATATCAGAAAGGAGAGTACCATAGTTACGTTTACTTCCCTACAAACAATGCTAGGAGCAGTAGGAGGGAATGACAAAGCACCAAGACGATCATCGCTCCCGAACACGTAAGTAAGAGAAGGGGTCCAAGTGCTGAAGAGGAACACGCTTCGGAATCTGAAGGGCATTTTTTCCATAAATGGTCAACGAGACTCTGGTATGAAGACTCAAAGCCATCGCCAGTTGTGACCACTTCAATATCTTTATGGCGAGAAGGATCAATTGACCAGCGATCGATTCGAAGCGTCACAGTCTGCTGCATAGATTCAAGGACAAAAGCCATAGCGTCTACTACGTACCTTACTTATACCGCTTTTCAACCCTCGCCGCTCCCTGCTTCGACTCTTTTCCAATCTTCTGCTCTAGCTGTCCCCCGTTTCTTCTTCCTTTCCTATCGTCTGATGTGAGGACGGATAAGAAAAGAATTTTCTTTGCTCATAATTATCACTGGGAGAAGGAAGTCCCTGGGCTTCCGTGGCCCTCCGACCGTAACTATGGCCCAGTTTTCTTTGGCTGAGCAAGGCCTTCTTGCATACTTCTTCTCTTTGTTCTCTGAACAGTCGTCCATCCTTTCCCTTCAGAAATCTCCTCATAGAACAACTCTGTTGTTCTTAAGGGAGTGATAAAGCTGGGAACATGACGACGAAGTATGACGCTCTTGTCAGCCTGTCGAGCTGCATTGTCCAGCTAATGTGGGAATGTTTGGGAGGCACTATGGAACTTCAGTTTAATTGGTCTTCACATGATGATGCTTCTCGGCACGGGACATTGGGTAAGCCTCACCGGCAGCAGGGCTTTACCGGTTCACACTCACTTTCTTTAGCCATTCACGAAGAAATAAAGCTTCATATCCTGAAGTCTTCCTTGTTAGAGGCTAGAGCCTTCTCTTGGTCTTGGCTGGCAGAGAGTGATGATAGTCTTGATGCCTCGCTCTATATACATACTACATTACTCAGGGAGACAATGACTCAAATGATTCTTTTATTTTTTCCCGAATGAGGGTAGAGTGTAGAGAGGTTGGAGAGACAAAATTCGTAGCCCTTGGCTCTTTCTTCTTTTCTTGATCTTCTCTTCTTCTGACACCGCTCTATCACAAAAAGCCGTGTGGCGTATGAAAGACTTTGTATCTCGTAAGCCTGTTTTCCTTAGGGTTCCTCTACTTCTAGTTGCTAGAATCCATCATCATCATTAAATCGCAATAAACACTCATTTGCAGCAGATCGGTCTGAGTAGCAGTGGCTGCTCTTGAGGATCGAGAGGATCATAAGTATCTGGCTGCTTGTCACGCCCCACGATGCCTTGTTTGTTCTTCCTTCTTTTTCTAGTGTGGAAATCGATTTGGGGGGTTCTGCCACGGTTGCAGCCGTCGTGAAGGTTATTGTTGTTATGTGTTGAGCTGCCCAAGACAATCGGACAATTACTATAAAGTGCCACGTGTGTCTTCTCTACCGGTCTCGCTTGGCTAAACAAGTGTCATTGGTGCGGCACGACGGAGCTGCCTGAATAATTGTCCCCTCCAAGTTGTCCCACTTAGGGCTCTCCCTCACCGCGCGTGTGCCATGATAATATCTCCCTTCTCGTCGCTGCTTCAACCCCCCCTACTCTTTCTTCAACTTCTTCTTATCCTCTTGCTATCCGCGCTGCTCCTGCTTCTTTATCCTCTCCGAAATACGATTGTGAGTAAGAAGAAGACATTTCGCCTCTCGCCTCATTGGGAAGATGAAGCCGTCGTCCCTGCAGGCAGCTCGGTGCCGCTCTTTCTTGCCACGACGACTTCCCTATAATTAACTCCCTTAGGTGGGCCTCCCTGCTCCCTTCTTGGTCTTCTTTCTTTCTGGCCGACTATTTACTCTCGAGTCTCCTATTCGTGCGTAGGTACATATGTTCTCGTAGCTATTCCCATCATGACGACCAAGGGTCACGCACGATGTGTCAAACGCGAGACCATAGCGTGCCAGGTTCCCAAACAGACAAAACTCTCCATACAAAGGTTGCATAGCCCTGGCGCTACCATGATAGAGGCACACACATCAAAAATCTTCTACTATCAAGTGATGCTAAAGTCCCGGACTGTTGCTCCTCCAGCAACTCAGCAGGGATGACAAGCTGAGCACGGTCCCAGACCGACGAAAAGCTCTCTGTTTGTCATCATTTTGAGGCCAAGATGAAGATATGAAGATATCAAGATCAGATCCCACCACCCTTCAACACGTACAGCTGTACAAAGCGTACAGAGGCTTACATGTTCGTCGTACAGCTCTGTGAGGGTTGGAGCTTTATATTATTCCAAGCTGTTTCTTTTTACAGTATTGGGTCTACCTAACCCTAAGCCCTTGTAAGTCTATCTTCGGAACCACCATAGAACTTGTTACTGTAAGGCAGACGGTTCGTTGTGGCGGGCTCGTCCGATAGTAGTCCTGCTTCTATTACGTCTGATCTCAAAGGTGCAGCCTTCCTTCTGAAGGCCTTCGTCCACGCCGACTTATTAAACTATGCAAGCGTCCACAGAGTAACTACGGTTGAGCTTGTAGAGCAGTCAGGCTTTAGGAGCCGCG
Organism: Hyphochytrium catenoides; assembly: GCA_900088475.1. Classification (NCBI taxonomy): domain Eukaryota; class Hyphochytriomycetes; order Hyphochytriales; family Hyphochytriaceae; genus Hyphochytrium; species Hyphochytrium catenoides. The sequence goes on along the minus strand of FLMG01002844.1, from coordinate 35,674 downwards.
TTCTTACTCAGCAAGTGGTCCTGATGCTCTCTCGCTGAGAGTGCCAAGCCATCTGCATCGCCTCATTCTCTGTCCCATTGACCGAATATCCTGTGCTCCTCATATTTTGCGGACAAGCCCTCTTGTCTGGGATCAGTCAGAAGGGAAGAGGGTTTTAGCTGCAGGGCAAACTGCCTGTTGGGTTGGCGTGTGCCGGGTCACACGAACGATGAATGACCCTTTAGAATGGTACACGGAGATCCCTATAGTCTCTAGGATCTACTTGACCGCAGCTTTCTTGACTACAGCTGCATGTGCCCTTGACATCGTCTCTCCTTACTCCCTCTATTTCAACCTTAAACTCATTCTGCAAGGACAGGTCAGTGGCTCCTCAATGTGATACTTTGTTTGCCGTACATAATGTTCTAACCATGGTCATTCTCGCCCTTCTCAGGTCTGGAGGCTTGTGTCGAACTTCCTGTTCTTCGGCCTCTTCTCACTGGACTTCCTGTTCCACCTGTACTTTCTGTATCCTTTCCCCATATACCCGTCAGGGCAGAGCTCCGCTGCGCTGCCGGCTTGATCGTTCGCCATTACTTATCAAACCTTTCCAGTTCCTTAACTCTTGTATCTTCGATGTAGCGTGCGGTACTGCCGACTATTGGAAGAGGGATCTTTTCGAGGCAGGACGGTAGACTTCGTATGGATGCTGTTCCTCGGCGCTACCATCATGACGGTGAGAGGGTCTTTTACTATGGGAAATCCTCTCTTCTCTCGCAGGAGTGGCTGATAAACTTGTTTGCGCTTTGTGGTCACTTTACATAATGTACAGGCGGTAGCTCCGTTTGTCAGCGTACACTTTCTAGGCTCCTCGCTTACCTTCATGATGGTCTATGTCTGGGGCAGAAGGAATGATGGTGTCCGCATGAGCTTTCTAGGTCTCTTCCCATTTACGGCTCCCTACCTTCCGTGGGTCTTGCTCTTCTTTTCTATCCTCTTGGGCAATAGTGCCACTATAGATCTAATCGGAATCGTCGTGGGGCATATGTACTACTTTCTTGAAGGTAAGGGTCATTACTAGCCAAGTCTAGCATTCGTCCAGTAACCCTAAGAACCATGTGCTGAACGGTGTGTCACAGATGTTTACCCACAAATCGCAGATATCCGCGGTTGGCGGTATCGACGGCCTCTCAAGACTCCTGCCCTAGTGTACGTTCTACTGCTGCTCCAGCTCAAGCTAGTCAAGAATTAGAGAGACCTATCTATGTAGTTTTATGGACAGCTTGAGCACTTGCTTCTGCATTCTTTCTGGAGTGTCAGCCCTTTTCGTCTCCTACTTAGCTATCACTGTAGCTGATGTTATCGAATCCGCTGTCATCTTACCAGTCGCACCATCAATCTTACTGCTCAATTTCTGCTCACGTCACCCCTGAAACAGAGAGATGGTGTTCGGAGTTCGCCGAGGTGAGGCTAATCAACCCACAGTCTTGGAGGATGTAGCCGGAGAAGCTGAAGTCCAGCAAGAACAACCCCAGGAGCAACATCCTCATGCAGACTAATGAACTAGTGGAGATTATTTGCCAGATATGCGTCATCTAAGCCTAGTCTCCTCCTTTCGTGACGGGCCAGCCCTATGCGTCCTATTCCTGGTAGAATGGGATGACTGTAAACTTATGTTGCCGCAGCTCACCGTTGGGCTTGTAGTGAAGGTAGTGCAAGCAGACGTCACAAAAGTATGTCGGATCTTGGTCGACTTCCTCATCATCGAAGGTGAAGAATCTACGGCATAAGTCAATGTCAATGTGAAATTTCAAATCTAAACGGGGCTGCGACTTAGTTGCTTCAGTCTTACTTTGCAATGTAGACCTGGCAGATCTCACACTTCATCCTCCGGGGGCGCTCATGACGTAGACATAGAGGAAAGTTAGACCTGGCCGTGCCGTTTGCAAGTGAGATTAGTTGGACATCAAGCACTGTCCAAAGGTGCTCGCAGTCCCCTTGATGGCAAAATAGGTATTGCTCCCCTAATCGCAACCCATCCAGATCAGCAAAGGTCACCGTCTGCATGCTGTGGATAGTGACGTCGGCGTGTGGACCCAGCTCTTTCGCACCAGACCTGCACGGACGGTGTTAGTCTGTTATGGCTGCACTACGAGTTAAGGGTAGGGTCTGACCTGTTGTCCGACTCCAGCCATTGCTTTAGCAGTCCCGGCGAGTTAAAACCTGATGGATCTCTGGAGTCATGCACTATCTTGCCGCCAATGTAAAAATATGCCAAGGCCTTGATACATTCTATGCCGTACCATGAGACGGAGAAACCTATCATGAGACCTACAACCACGAAGAACTCACCATCATCGAAGAGCTGATCATTGAGGCAGGTCAATTTATCTCGCAGGACCTCGAGCTTCTGGCTCCCGAGGACTATAAACTCCTGCTGGAACGGGTGAATTAAATGTGTGGAGAGGGAGCGTCGTCTTCACCAAAAAACATCTAGTAGACACCTGATGGATTAATGCCTTAGTGCGATGGAAGACAGCGATTCGTAGGGCCAGTTCCTGATTGCTAGGATCCGAGGCAGGCTGAAAGCAGCATTACTCAGTATCGCTTTGTTATAAGGTGAGAAGGAGCTGCTCCCTTAATCTACCTTGCAAAGCTGCAGCAGCCTCTGCGAAGGTTGTGGAACCACTTCCAGCACTCTGACTGGCCTTTTCCTGAACACAGCCCTGACAAAGGAAGCTCCACTTCAGCGTCTTTGACTCTTCAAAGTCTTACGACAAGCTCACCGCGATGTTTTCAGGGCGCTCTCTCGGTCTCGGACTAGCTTGTCGTACAAGTCATCAACTTCCTGCTCATTGTTGCCTCTGTCTTGCGTTGCATGGTCTTTGATAGCCTGGTCAATAGCCTCCACGAGGACTGGAACTCTAAGATCAACCATGCTAAATGGCAATGAGGGGTGAGGAGTTCGTTGAGTGACAAAGTAGTCTAGTAACGAAGCCGAGACCTGCATCGCTCCAACCCATCGTTCTCAGTGTTAGTTAGCGTGAGGGCGTCTGGCTCACTATTGAGAAAGAGCTCACGAAAGTTTGAGATCTTTACAGGAAGGACCTGTGTCAACCGATGTCAGATCGTGCTGCGAGCTGTCGAGAGAGACGTATGCTCACCGAGACTCGATTTTTGCGAGAAGAGGTTGACATGAATCCAGCTCGGCCACCTCATCTCCTTCAAACAGCCGTCGCAAAGACCTGTTATCTTCAACCTGCTGATGGACACAGGCAAGGAAGTGCTTCCAGTGCGCCACTTGCTGCGGTGAGAGGAGGGTGATGATGGTGGATGCTGGTCAGGTGGCAGGACAGTGAGCGCAGAGCTCCAGCAGCTGTCTTTGAACAGTGAGTGCTCTAGTGACGTCAAGCTTCAAACATCCTTGTAAAGAGAAGAAAGTGGTTTTGCGACAAGGTAAGGAGGAATACGATTTATATGCCTCGTCTATTTCCTTACCCTATAAAATATAATTAGTTGGCAAGGAAGCAATTGCGTAAGGTTTACAGAAGTAGGTCGTATTTGCGCCAACCTTAGGTCTGAGGCTGTACCG
>FLMG01002844.1:0-32045 GCA_900088475.1 Hyphochytrium catenoides | reverse complement strand
CGGCAGGCTCCTGATGAACTGTGTGCCGCCGCCCGTCTGCCATAAGCAACAGGGACTCCTTACCAAAGGGCCATAGCGGCGATAAAAGCAATTCGTTCCAGAGAGGTGACAGGACGTTTGACTAGTGAAAGTCTGTCGACATTCTCAAGAAGACGCTGAAGCGAAGTGAAGCATGCCCGAGTGAGTAATACGACGACCCTTCACCTGAATGCAATGAAGGATAAGAGGCTCATGCCGTCTGCTTTTCACTACCGCAGGACTCACGAGGAGAGAAAAAGCCGAGACGAGCAGGTCAGGGATCAAATCAACAAGAAGCTGATTGAAACAGGAGAGAAAGAAAGGTCGCGAATCTGTAGAACCTACACCATCTCAAGGGAAACTCATCTTTTAACTTCTTGCTCGTATAGGCTAAAAGATCTCCTGAGACAGAAGCTGGTTGAATGTGGATGGAGAGATCAACTTAAGGAATATAGCAAAGGTAGGCATATCACCCTAATCACAGCGATCGCTCAAAGCAGGATTTGCCCTCCTCACCCACCCCTTCCACTTCTTCATTCAGAGGTCATCCGAAACAAAGGACTTGAGAAGATCACAGTTGAAGATCTTGTGGCTGAAATCACCCCCCGTGGCCGAGGTGAGACCTAGCGTTGACTCTCGACCTGTCAGACCTAACTGATGAGCTCTGCTGCATGAAGCCATGGTGCCAGACGAGATCAAGGCAGAACTGCTTGCGCGGATACGCAAGTTTCTGCAAGAGACTGCTTAAAGAAGAGTAAAAGTGCTTTGGGCTAGTGGAGCAAGTCTCGCGAACCCGAACCTCTCTTTCAAAGACAGAACAAGAAGCGACGTGATAATAGCAGGCTCTCTCCAGATTGTATTGAGCAAGGGATTGGCAGACGTTGCAAATGCAGCGGCCTCGTCAATGCCTTGAGCTTTCAAAACGTAACACAGGGAAAGAGACAGAGGTGAGGTTTAAGGAAAAAGGAGCAGGTAGGCCTCATCTGAGCAGCGGGCTTCTGCATGGGAGCCACGTGCAGTTGTACTCTAGGGTCTATAACCATCGAGGAGGTATCAAACTCGCTATGAACATCTTGAACTAAGCGTTTGAGGAAGTAGCTTTGAAGGCGCTACTTTGAAAGCTTCCTTTTGTCAAGACAATGCTAATCCATCTGATGCAAATAAGATAAAAAAGGCGTGGTCACCAGTAGTGTACCAGTAGATCCGCACCTATTGAACAACTAACGACAACCCACGCGGATAACCTACCCGTTCAATCAAGGCGATAAGTGGTGCCTTTTCTTTTTTTTTTAGAGCAATGGTGCCAAAGGCGGCAGAAAGAGGAGGAAGCAGCGCTGATCGCTCCTTTGCAGTGTCCCTTCTTCGTTCTGCAGCGATTACTTACGTGGTGGTGCAGGACCATTCTGCCATTAGGGTAACCCAACGGCTGGCTCAGCGATGACTCCCATCTCTAGGCGAATCGTTAACCACCGCACAAGTCCCCTAGACATACCGCTTGCGATTAGATTATAGGAAGAGCAAACGGCGTCAATCTGCGTCTATCAGAAGCGTCGCCACACTTGAAGTACTTTCTAGTTCAACGTCTGTTCTAAGTTAAAGCGTAACGATGTTCAATTATAGAAGATATTAAAGGATTGCACCCTTGCAATGCTGTTGCTTCGGGTTGAACAGGCAGAAGGATAGCAGCCATGCACGCTTGTTCCTTCCTTGAAAAAATTGATTCTCTCACGGCCTTGTTGGGGATAGGATACCAACGGTAACAGCAAATCCTCTCGGACCAAGAGATCCACGTCAAGAAGTAGCCGTCGCCTCGATTAGCTAGCCATCAATCAGCACTACTATATATAACCTTCTTATTGTTGACCTCACGCCGCCTGCACTCATCATCATCAAATTCTCAACAAGCATGAAAAGGAGAATCTGAGGAGAGAGGAGTCACAAATTGATAACTGTAACCATGACCAATTAGTTATCGTTTATTGAGAAGCTGGTCTGCTTCCCCCTTTCTTCCTTTTATCTATCAGCCCTTTCTCCCTCGATCTCACTTATCATAGAACACGGATCTTCGTGTCTGTTTGTGTCATGAGAAAGCTTCTAGTTGAACTCCTGAGATGATTCTGCTGCAGGAGGAGGCACCCGGCACCCTGCGCGTGCGCTACTCCGATCTGCTCTCCTTTATCAACCAATACTGCTGCCCAATCCCAGCCATTCAGCTTTTTTTCAAGGCACAGGTTCTCTCAATTATCGCCTATCTAGAGGTAACGCTGATTGCGCTGCGTCTACCGCCAAAGGTGGTAGACAACCACCATCCCCTATACCTAGTAGAAAATCAAGATTGAACGGAACCATGAGGGTGGTAGTCTTCGTTGGAAAAGAGTCCCATGACATCGACATCGACCCATCAGCCGTGTTCGGACAGGTAAAAGAGCAGATCTATTTGATCTCTAAGGTGAGTCTGAGGATATGACAAGGCTATGCCTTTAACCCCCACCAGCCTGAGAGTACTAATAGCCTCATTCTTCTGAATGCTTGTGCTACAGGTCCCGGTCAATGTTCAGCGACTAGTCTTTAAAGGGAAGGAAAGGGCCAACCGGGAGCGGATGGACGAAGCTGGAGTCACTGAGGGCTCAAAAATGATGATCCTGACCAAAGGACGAGCGGCATCAACAACTCCTGCTCCCGGACCCTCTGCAACCCCGTCTGGAACAGCTGCTCGGTCCCCTGGGAACACCATGTCCTTTAGTGATCTAGTCTCCAGCCAATCTAGTGCAGCTTCAACGCAACCTGTCGCTCAAGCAGGCGGTGGCCAGTACTTGGGTTATTCGGGCTCGTCCGAGTACCAGTCTGGCCCTGAGTGGACTTCAAGACCAAACGTGACTGTCCAGAATGCAGCAGGCACAAGGCTAGGAGGTACTCAAGCAACATACACTGCTCCAGAGCGACGAGGCGTCTGTTACGGGCCGAGGCAAGTCCTTAGAGCTGTGGGCCATGGAATCTGTGCTATACCAGCTGCCATTCGCTACGTCGGCAGCGTCCTCTACCTGGCGATGGTGCATCCACGCACCGGCTTCGGCGTGCGTTTTCTCTCAGGTTTCACAGCTTTTTATGCGTTGTGGCCCATCAGCTTCATGCCTGCGCGTATTCCAGGGCATGGATTCCTGGATGTCATGCTGGTCCTACCTCTGCTAATTATTATAATCATATGGTATACGCCCAGCGAAGTCATAGCGGAATGCAGACAAATCGCAGCGTATAACAGCGGGAGCAACCGATTCAGTGACCGTGACATCGCTTTCATTATTGACCACTGGAGATCCAGCCTTGTCATGTTCACTCTTCTAGTGTCCGTTTTCTTCAGTCTGGTCCATATGTTCCTACAATGGGTCGATCCCAATGGAAACATCCTGTTTATCGTGTACCTGGTATTAATGCTCTACCTTCTCTTCCGGGTGATGCGACAAATGAACCAGGCGCAGCAGATGCAGCAGTACCCTTACGGCTACCAGCCAAGCGAGCGGCAACCTTTGAACAACAACCGTTATCAAGCAGTGTAAGCCACAGATTGTGTTAGTTCAACTAGCTTCTGAACTGTTAATGAATGTACATAGCCGTGTAATCAGGCAGCCATAATAGCAGGGGCTAAAACTATGTAGGTAGCTTTTGATAGATGTGCCTAAGATATTCAAGCCGCTCATCAGAGCCGGTTGATTGCTCAGGGGAGTGAGCGAGGTATAGCCTGTTGTATAAGCGCAGGCGATCGCTGGAAGAGGTCGGCCATTGCTCAACATTGCTGAGAGAGGTCAGCTCCGCCCACGAAGATGCAATGTGTCCTGCAGCCAAGTTATGTTACAACCCTTCATAACCGGTCTCACGAAGAGGGAAGTAGAAACGCATTCGATCTGTGAACCCTTACCAGCGAAAGTGATATTAAGATGGGGTTCATGTTCCGGCCTTTCTACCTCTATGTAATTGCTAAAAGCACAACGATCGTCAAATGATGGTAGTACACCTCACTAGAAAGCATGAGATTGGAACCTACGTAATCTTTTCGAATGCATTCGCAGTCGTCAACAAAACAGGGACAGAGCTTCCTTCGGATTCTTCCCATGGGATGCTTGGCATTCCGTGGTCGGCTGCGCTAACAGCTAAAAGTGCAGCCCCGCCTTTTGCCGCCACAGAGATCTACATTGGTAGCATGGCAATCTAATTAGCTTCCACTAAACCGGTGTTTAATTAAAGGTATGTACCTTTTGCTTCAAAGTGCAGCCACCCTCTCTAGCGAACACGGCAGAGCCTGGCTTCGCATGCTGCATGCTATCATCACTGCAGAGTGAGCTCCGCACGGTGATGCTATAAAGGTCAGTCCTCGCGAGCGGTCCACCACTGCCGGCCAGCTTCAGAAACTACTCAATCCTGAGGTCAGAGCTGATCACAAATACCTTATACATCTCGAGAAAGTACCTCAAATTGTTGGTTGATGCCGCTGACAGACATGAGTCCTCCATACCCGTCTATAGGCAGATTACCATCCGTAAGCTTCGCTGCCTCAGTCACCATCGATCCAGATTGTGACATGTCTGGCAATTCTGGGCCTTGCCCACCCATGGGCTTTTCACATGCCCCATGATAGGGCGCCACTTTTACGGCCATATCCATAGGCACTGAGGTCATCAATGGATTCCCTAGGAACAGGGTCTTAATGTCTCAGCAAAATCGACGACGACCGATGAGCAGTACCTGAGGAATAGGAAGCCATGAGCACCGGGATGTTCACCTCGTTCTTATCAGTGGTAGGAGGAAGCTGAAGCTCGACCGCTTCCCATTTCTCCTCACTGACAACGAGAAGTCCTGCCGCCCCAAGACTTTGCGCGTTCGTTGCCTTCGTATAAACGTCACAGCCACTCCTCTGCGGTTATCTGATGGTCAGAGAGCCAGCAGCGGCGGGGACTAAATCCATAACATCAAAGCTTACCCACACAGCCACGAACTTGCCGTTGACATCAATAGGAAGCCCAACGCAGCCATTGGAACGAGTGGAAATAAACAGAGGCGCCGCTGCACAGGCTGTCGTTGCACTGTAAGCTGCTGGGATGACCGGAATCGTCTCAGCGTAAATGATGCCTCGGAAGAGGAGGAGCTTTGTCTGACTGGCGCTACTGTTTGCCTCATCCTATCATACATCTGTTTTAATCCCGCGTGTGTATCTTTTCAAACGCGTAGAAGGTATGATACCTTTCCAGCCGGTAACACTGTCTGCAGACCTACACATCGACCATCCCCGGGGTGTAGAGCCAGAGTAATGGGAGCTTCTGCTGTCTTCAAAGCTTGGATAACGTCTGACAGGTACAGCCCTCTGAGGTCGTTTCCGTTCACACCAACGATTCTGTCTCCAAGCTGAAGCAGGCAATAGATCGGTTCCGCCAAGGAATGGTTGATTAGATGTGGAGCGCAAACTTGTCAACCGCAGGACTTGATCAATACCTGTACAATCCCCGAGGCTTCCAAGGGATATTTTTTGCCATCTTCATTTCGATGAAAGCCTGTGATGACACTTTCGCCACTCAATGACACTCCTAGAGTGCCTTTCTCCTCGATAATGACGGTAAAGTCGCTAGGTCCCTCTGCAGAGCAGGTGTCGGCAGGACCTAAAGTGAGCTAAGTCAGCCACTGGAAACGAGTACGCCACACATCAAAAGTCCGATGTGACCCTACACTCACCTTGCCCGTCCTCTGATCCCTGAGTCTCGCCGATTCGAGAAAATGCCTCATGATTTTCTGGGACAAAATAACCCAAGGAGGGATCGAACTGGTTCTTTGGATCTAGCTGAAAGCGATGCTCCTCATCTTCAAGCCATGACAAATCCAGCTGAGGTGCATCCGCCAGAAGGTGGTCAGGAAGGTCGGTCAGCTCAATGAATGGAGGATTGTCTTCGCCAGAGGCAACAACAGCTCCAGCTAGCAGAACCAACGGCGTACAAATGAGTGCCCGCCGCCACATTATGCCAGCAGCCACACTAGCAAAGAAGACCAGGCTCTGGCAAGAAACCTCACATTGACACTCCTGTGTGCCAGAGGAGCGGCACCAGGCTTGGATGTTGGTACGGAGTTAGCTCCATGTCTGAATAGTAGAGGTCAAGCATGCTTGTCAGTGCTGCCACTTACGAGCCTGGGGGGAAAATAGATACAGCTTTACGCAGAGTTCTGACGCGCGTTCTCAAAGCTTTCAAGGGAAGGCCGTAGCGGCGCGACGTGCCCTTTCATTTCCATGTCTCCTTCAACCTTCCAGCGTTTGGAGCCCGGGTTGAGAACCTGACTCGAATCACTTTATCCTATATCACATATGCAGTGGTGGTGGTAACAGCTGAGTCGGGTTAGACAAGGGCCCGAGTCTTTTTCCTTTCCATAGTTGTACAGACGACACCTACAACACCCTTTTCAGGGTACATCTAATAACATCGTACAGACTGCACTCCCTGGTTTCGGTCAGACCTCCCCCTTGACTGAAGAATATATACAGTTTCAGGGTCAGCTAGGAAGGGGCTTGAAAGCAGCACTGCGGGAAAGCGTTGATAGAAAGAGTGATGATCTCTAAATAGGTCACCTTTTGGCGTATTTCGTCAATCCTGACGCGGACATTGGGTTTGGCATTTCCTATCATCTATTTCCTACTTGACAGGATGTCGCCGTGTGTTTCTGAAGCTCTGATTGTTGAGACCAGACACCATTGTTGCAGCCTTGCTGTTTATGCCTGTCTGCCAGTCTCTGTCCAAACTCACACGTGCGCCAGAGATGTGACCCAAGGGCGACCAGAACTAACAGGGCCGACAACCAGGGCAGTAGCAGCGCGCTGTTATTGAGAGGACGGGGGACTTCAGCTTTACTGTTCGTGAGACAGTGACACGGCCGCCTACAGGGCCAAGCTTGCTGGGAGTCTCGCTGCCCAACTGTCGCTAAAACGTCATCAGCACAGCTAAAGTCTCAAAGCGGGTAATATCGTTGTCAGAAGGGCCACATCTGCCCTTCTTGCCTTCGAACGACAGCTGCTACAATAGCTTTCCAGAACAAGACCATGGTTAAGAGTCTCCATCTAGGGGCATTTCTTTGCCTCTTTGCCCTCGGTCCGGCATCCCTAGAGGGCGCCATTCGTCGAGGGTCCGAAGACTGGCTCCATATCCACCCTCGGCGTGAGCTGGCGTCAGCTGGCGCCGTCCAGTATGTATGTGTTTTTGATGTGGATAGAACTCTTACTGCGGCACAGGAAAGTGGTTGTTCAAACGTAGCTAAGACCAGCGCAGTTGACAACGCGTATGGCGGGAACGGACGGTCTCTAGTGCAAGGGACCTTCGCGTTAGGGGCTCTTCAAGGTTGCGCTTCCAAGGGTTATGGGATCAGTATTGCAACCCATGGACCCGGTTGCAGCACTGGACAGCTAAACGGTGAAGCTAGCAAGTTCAAGTAAGCCCTCATGATGATTTCCTTGCCTGCATAATCGTCCTTGAACTGACTTGATCTCTTTCCCCTGTTAGATGGTTGGTAGACCTGATTGCGAAAGCCACAGGGAGTCCTGCAAGCGACACTTCTGAGTGGCAGGAATCAGAGTCGAAGACTCTAAGGCAATATCAGTGTGGGCCCCGGGCGAAGAATGAAATGATGAAGAATATCATGGCCTATTGGAGTGTGCCGTACGGACATATTGTCTTTTATGATGACCAGCAGCCTAACCTGGACGTCATCAAAAATGACCCAGTGACCAAGGACGTGATAACAGTCCTTGCAAGCGCTGATCGACCTTCAGGAGATGATTGTACAAAGGTCAACAGCAGATGTTGTGGGCTAAGTGAGTTAGAGTTTACCACTGGCCTAAGCCGATTAGCTGCTAATGGCGGTAGCAGCTCTCCTACACCTACGTCAGGACTCTCTCCCTCTTCTCCACCTAGCGATAACACCACTCCTGGAGGCACTAGCGGGCCTATCTCCCCAACACCTTCCTCTTCTGGGCCAGCCACCCGCCCAGAGAATGCTACGGCTCCGGTAGGACATCAATTGGAAAGGAGTGATGAACTTTTCTAACTTTAACCTTGCCTCCCTCTCTTCACACAGAAGATCACTCCGGCCCCATCCACCAGCGATCAGTCAAACAGTCAGTCCAGCGCGGTTACGCAATACGTCACTCCAGCAGCTATGCTTCTTGGAGCCATCACGCTCTTGGGCTCCACTCTGGTGCTTGGCGTATAGAAAAATAATAGTTCTCTCGTTATCGTCGTTATAACTTAATCCTGACTGTTTATAAGGAGAGATGATCGCTAAATGTATTATCACCTGGATAGGAAGGAAAACCTTGACATGGGAAGGAGCTTACGTGGACCACATAACTATCAAAAGAAGGGCTGTTGCGGAAAGCAAACCCTTTAAGTCAGCACTATCTCGCAGCTATCAGACTTTCTTGCCTCTTCTGTTTACCTATGACAAGGTGTATGACATGGCTGCGGTGAACAACCTGTCGTTATCTCCCGGCTCAACCACGACGCGGAGCCTCACAGCTCATTAGCAACCAACATCAAGAGCCTGATAGCCTTACTTCTCTTTCTTTAGCGCCATGATAATAACCGACGGCTAAGCCGCTAACCGTCACTTTGGACCGGTTCTGATCTTCCTCTATCCTTGCGATTGTCTTCAAGTCTTCAATCACTCAAGCAAAGGCACAAAAGCCCTCGAGCAGCAAGCAGGTCACCGCTCGGCCGCGCAACACACTCTAAGCGAGAGAAGGACCAGAGCATGCACCAGGCAGCATCGGGAGCCGAGCAGTGAAGGCTGGTTGGAAGCTGGCGGGTCTGGTGTCTTCCTCAATCATTTGTCGCCTCCAAGTATTGTCTGAGTAGCTGCCCTTTTCCTCCCAGTTGCATCTTCTCTGAATAACGCAAGCCAGGATGGGCTCTAGGAGCAAAACGACTGGGAGGCCAAGGGCCGGTCCTAAAGGAGACGATGAGTCCTTTGCCGTGGAGAGAGCCGTGATCGGCGTGGAGGACATGGTGCTGATCAGAGAGCTGTCAGAGAAGGGAATCCTAGAAAATTTAAAAATGAGGCACGCGGCTGACCAGATCTACACCTTCATCGGACACGTGCTTGTCGTTGGTATTCATTAGCTCATCCTCTCTCGCACTTATCTCTCTCAATCCTCCTTTGCTTATCTCTTGGCTCTTCCCTTCCATGAAATGGAATGTCCACCATTTTAATTGCTATGTCACTGCGCTCGTTTCCTTCTGTTAGAGCGATTGGATCGCTGGCGCTTGAAGGCCTCGATCCTCCCGCCCCGCCTCCGTTCCCTTCCATCTTATGAGTGCTCCTTTGCCTCTTTCCGGTCCAAGGGCAGCAACCTCCTCCTGCACTCCTTTTCCCATGTTTTTCTAGTCAAATGCCATGTCCACTCTCTAACCTTCACCATCCGCAGTCAATCCGTACAAATGGCTGACCATCTATGACGACCGCACTATAAAGAAGTACGTCAGAAAGGCGCGCATTGACTGCCCTCCTCATGTGTTCGCTATTGCTGAGGCCTCCTACCGCGCCATGCTAAATGAGGAGGAAAATCAGTGCATCATCATTAGTGGTGAGGCTACTAGTTAGGAGCCCTAACACAGTGCCCTTATTGACACTTCCTCCCTACTACCCGTCATGGCGACCAGCTCAGTGCCTCTGCGTTAGTGCTCAGCTTTCTCCCGCTCAGTGCCTCTGCCTTATGCCTTCTCCCAAATGGTCTTTTTCCATTGATAACACCACGCTCGGATCCTAGTCCGGTGTTAGCCTGTGGCTCCATCGGGCTCGCCGTCATCACATCCATTAGATTCTGATCTTCGTGACTTTCTGCTGCATCACTATGGCAGGAGAGAGTGGAGCTGGGAAAACTGAAGCTTCAAAGCAAATCCAGAACTACATTGCCTCTATCAGCGGAGGTGGAGAGGATGTGGAAAAAGTTAGTTGAGTGGATATTCAGCTCTTGGCCTCCTCTTGCTTCGTTACGCCCTCCCTTTATTCTCTCTCTCTCGGCAGTGACTAGGTTTTGTTCCCTCTGACGCTTGCCCTTGGCCCTACCCTCAATCACAGGTAAAGAGAGTCTTTCTAGACAGCAACCCTCTCCTTGAGGCTTTTGGCAATGCAAAGACTTTGAGGAACAATAATAGCAGCAGATTCGGAAAGTACTTCGAGCTTAAGTTTGACGCATCTGGCCGTCCGCAGGGCGGCAAGGTGACAAACTACCTGCTAGAGAAGTCGCGCGTGGTGAAACCAGGACCAGGAGAGAGGAATTTTCACATATTTCACCAGCTTCTGGCTGGAGCTCCCGCCAAAGTTAGGTAGTGATAGCTCTTTTCCCTTCATCTCTCTCCCTGTCTCTCTCTCTCTTTTTGCCTCACACGCTAGGCTCTTCCAGATTCTCTTCTCTTATCCCTCATTCCTGTTGTGCGGCACTTCACCTACTACTGAAGGCATCTGCCTCCATCAATAAGGTTTGATGTCCATCTTATTGTTTTGCCTGCCAGAGATGCTTTCTTCTTAAAGCGCAACGAAGAGTTCCACTACCTTTCCCAGAGCGGTTGTTACCAAGTAGAAGGAGTGGATGATGCCGAGGTAGACTTTTAGATTATCGACCGTTTGTTTAACCGCCATTATCCTCTCCCACCAAATACAGCGTTATCTACTGCTTAGGGAGTCTGACGCACATGGCATCCCTATCTCTTTCTTTCTCTCTTACGTCCTCTTCTCTGCGATCGTATGTTTTGTCCAGGAATTTAATGAGACGCTGCACGCAATGCGTAGCGTGGGTCTAAAGAAGAAGCAGATGGAACTCGTCTTGCAAGCCATCGCAGCGATCCTACACCTTGGAAACGTAAAATTTAGTCCAAAACAGGTATGCCTGCCTTTCACCTCCGTCTTTGTCAACTTACTTCTGACCTTACGAACCTTCGTTCTCGATAAATGGACCTCTTGCATGGATTACTGAGGCGATCGTGCCTGTTTACACTAGCAACTGTGTGCCACTTGTTGTTGCCTACCAGCCAGCGACTGAGCGATATTGTTCTTCAGCTCTGCTGTTGGTTTCCTCTGCTTACTCGTATCGTATGCTAGCATGTCTTACCCCGTCTCACCCCACCCATTCCTGATTGTTTGCCGGTAGGTTGGAGACGCAGAAGGGTCTGCTGTTTCCTCAGGAGATTCTCTTCAACTTTTCTGCAACCTCCTGGGAATGGATGCCTCTTCTCTTTCAGCCTCGCTCACGAGCCGAACGCTGCAGACCATGGCCCCCGGAGGAAAGGTTGAGACTTACCAGGTCCCGCAGAACCCAATCCAGGCAGCTGCTTCGCGCGACGGTTTGGCAAAGAGTCTATACGAGAGGATCTTTGACTTCCTGGTGGCGAGAGTTAACAGTGCGCTGGATATTGAGAAGAGAAGGGATATGGGAGAAGAGATCAATGAGGATTCGCTTTATTCCATCGGTAAACCTACGATACTAAGTCTAAAGGACACATCGATGTGACCTTCACTAACTCCAGTGACTCATTATTTAGGCGTCCTGGACATTTATGGCTTTGAGATCTTTGACAACAACGGTTTTGAGCAGTTTTGCATCAACTATGTCAACGAGAAGCTCCAACAAATTTTCATAGAGCTAACGCTCAATGCAGAACAGGTGAATGCGTAATTAGTGCTGATTATATGTTAAAAGGTAGAAAGTATGGGCGGGAAAAAGGGAGGGGCCAGCCAGTTGTCAAAGCGAGACATGATTTTGTGCACTGATCTTCCGCCTGCAGGAAGAATATGCCCGGGAGGGCATTGCTTGGAAGCCCATCCCGTTCTTCAACAATAAGGTGCAAATCTTGCTTCCCTTCTTCCTTATCGTTTGTCCTTCTTCTTATAGTCCCTCCAAAGGGCGCATTAAGAGGACCCAGCTTTGCTTTGCGCTTCTCTCACTGCTGCCCAAACTAACCCTACACTTACCATAGATTGTTTGCGAGCTTATCGAAGGCCGCCAGCCACCTGGAGTCTTCCTCATTCTGGATGACACGATAAAGACAGCTCATAGTCTTGGAGGAGACAGAGTTGACGACACGTAGGGCTCTTACGCTATTAAGCTCTGCCTCCAGCGTGACCTGCGACTTCCATGAGCCTTTTGCAAATATGACTGTCTAAGGGCTTGCGCATGTTGCTTTGCAGCTTTTTAGATAAAGTGGCAGGCTTCCATCGGTCTCATCCTCACTTTGGCAAAAGAGGCAGAGTTTTCGAAATCCGCCACTATGCAGGCCAGGTCCAGTACAATATCTCAGGCTTCTCTGATGCTACCAAGGTAAGAGATAAGATGATCGTTTCGCAAAGCGGGGTGCCGAAGCGGCTATGAAGCCTCTTCTTTTGGGACTCCTCGGGTACTCTCACAGAGGATTAGGATTTACTGCCGCCTTAGACCATGCTATTGTTGCTCCTGACTGCATCATCAGCCGATAGCACGTCTGGCTCATTAGTACGCCCTCCTGCCCCATCCCAATGCCCTTCCCCATTCAAGGACTTTCTGGCCAAGGATATCACCTTGGTCGTCAAGGGATCCTCTAATAAATTGCTGCAGCATTTGTATCCCGAAGTGGTGGATCTCAACGACAAACAAATGCCCAAGACTGCGGGGTAAGAAAGACAGAGGATGGCAACTAAGCTCTACAATGCTGCTGTTTGCAAGGTGGCTTTGTGGGCCGTTTGCGTCGTCTTGGACACTCCATCGTCGTCCTCCTCGTCTGGATCTTCTAAGTTAAGGGCTTTCCTCCCAGGTTGACCTCCTCCGTGCCTCGTGCCCATTTACAATCCTGACAGGTGGAAAATTCGGACCCAATGCAACGAGTTGGTGGCAGCGCTAATGGGCTGCAGTCCTCACTATGTGCGATGTATCAAGAGTAACGAGAAGAAGAAAGCAGGTGTCATCGACGATCAAAGGGTGTTGCACCAAATCCAATACTTAGGGCTGTTGGAGAATATCAAGGTAGGAGGCGCCGCAGGACCAAGAAAGCAAAAGGGCCGTCGCATGAGCGTAGGATAGAAGCTATGGAGTCCAACTTTTAGTGAGATAAAGACGAGACCGGAAGCTTTCCTTGTCGGAGCTGGGAAACGGACAGATGTTCAGCCGACTAAAGACTAACTCCGACGCTCTAGGTGCGGCGCGCAGGGTTTGCATATCGCACGGAGTATGGACGGTTTCTTGACCGCTTCCGTATTCTGTCAAAAGAGACTTACCCGGAGTGGAAACATGGAGATAAGAGAGGTCCGACTGATTAACATCGCAGCTAATGCGGAACCGGGATTCCCTCTCAGATCCTTCTGACCTTGGGGCATGGCTTCGGAGAAACCCCTCTGTTCGCTCGGCTTCTCCAACTCCTGCTTCACGCTACCACTAGCCTATCTCCAGTCCGACCTTCTTCTCTTCCTAATCACTCTAGAATGGTTTTTCCATTCCATTGGGGCTGACTTCACCTGCTCCTAAAGGTACAAAGGCGATTCTTAGATCTGCAACAAAATCTCTGCCTGAGTTGGAGCACGAGGTGCAGCTGGGAAAGACGATGATCTTTATCAGAACTCCAGAAACGTACTTCAACCTAGAAAGGTAAGAAAGTGCAAGGGTCACGTGGCTGCGCGTCTCTCTCTCCGCTTGAGCACTCTCACTTGCATCTCAACCTTGTTGGGCTTCTACCTTCCTGTTAGGCTGAGAGAGAAAACAGTCGGAAGCTATGTGACAAGGATCCAGCGCGCGTGGAGGAAGTTTATTGGTCGGCGTCACTACCTTCTGCTGCAGCAGCGCATAGCCAAGCTCTATGCCAGTCACTCGTAAGGGATCTGCTGCCTATATGTACTGTGGGGCGATATCAGAAAGGAGCTTGGATGGGAGGCTGCCAGTGACAGAATGGAGATAGGAAATGGGAGGATTGGACGTTCAGAGCGCGAATGCCATGAATAATCAAGTGGCTCGTGCACAGGGAAGTGAGAGGCAGGACGATTACTAAGCCCTTTCTCTTTCCGTCTCGGCTTTGCCCTCTGACAGGAAGGAGAGGCGGGCTGCCTCTATATTCAGACCTTTTGACGGTGATTATGTGCATGACGGTGAGGAGAAGGATGCAGTGCGAGATATCATTGACTACTATGGGGAAGATGAACGCATTCTCTTTCTTGACAAGGTCCGGTCAGCTCTCTCCGTCACTTCTTTTCCATTGGTCTGCAGTCGCCTCTGACTATTCCTCCCATCCTGCGAGTAGCAGCCCCTCTCTCGCCTGCATTTCTGCGCTCGACTGAGCTTTTTTGGGTCAGCGTTGCGACTCTTACCAGAAGTTCTGAAACTTCGTCCATTTGTTAAGAACCCATCCTTGTCTGCAGGTTGACAGAGTGGTTAAGGGAGAAGAGGCAAATTCTCCACCGCGGCGGGTATGTCGGTTGCTGGCCATCACCCCTTCCGCTCTCTATCTGATGCAGACCGTTCCCCGTTCAGCGCCAGACCCTAAGGCGAAGAACGCAAGTTGGGTAGGGACGGGGAGACGGAGATGTATAAGGAGACTCAAAGAGAAGGGAGAGAGAGAGAGAGACAAAGTAGAGAGAACAAACAAAGCAGTGTCATGGCGTTAGATAGACCATCGGAGCTGACGTTGGGCACATCTCTTCTTTTGACACCATGTTCTAGACTCAACCATTGGTCTTCCTGCGCCGTCGTATCCTCATCTCTGAGGTGGAAGGTCTGAAGCTCTCCCAGCTGGCAGATAGTGTCATCATTGTAAACGTCAAGGTTCCAGAACGCATGGAGAAGCCTGACACGTCGAACTGGCTCGATAACAAGCAGGTGCATTGGGTTGCTCCTCCTGTCTTGTCCGCTCCTTCAGCGCTGATTAATCTTCATCTTTCTCAAGCCTTTACTTACTGGCCCTTTACCCTTCAAAGTGACCGCTTCGTCTCTCTCCTCTACAGGCTCCTGTCTGCATGGGAACCCAGCAGCCCTTTACGATGTTCAGGCGTCGGCACCACTGCAGAGTCACGGGGAAGATATTCTGCGATGCCGTCTGTGCTCAGACATTCTGCGTCCCTGATAAGGGCTTTTATAGTCCTGTTAGAGGTGTCATCCAGTACCCTTTCTCTGCGTCGCGTCACTTCTCCGCGTTACCTCTTCTTCTTCTTCCTCCTTCGTTTGATGGTTTGCGGTCCTTGCAAGCAGCGATCTGAGTCTGTCCTCCTGCAGTTTGGGACGAGGTCGTTGGGTTCTTCTCCACTGAAGTTCTTGAGGATCAGATCCTCTCAACAGATAAGAAGTCAGAAATACTAGGTCGACAGAGGATGACAGTCTCTTGCTGTGTGCTGTGCAACTCTCGTTTTATATTTCGTCATGCTCTCTCCAGCTTCGTTCTCTTCCGCTTCCTCTGTCTCTCTCTTCTTCGCTCACCCGCACATGCAGCTACGGTTCGATGGCAGCTTCTCCCTCTTTCAAGCTCCTCTTACTGTTAGAAAGCTACTTGTTGACTGACATCTCTCTCTCCATTAGGGGTTTTATCAGATGCTGTGCTGAAGACAAGCGGTAGGGAGCTGACAGTGGACTTCGGCAACGAGATACAGCTGCGACGGCACCCGATACCAGAGGTCTCGAATAGAAGAGAGCAGAATGTCACGATGTGAGAGAAGCTCTAACCAGCTGATATTCGATTTGTCCACAGTTAGCGCTCACCCCAGCGGGACCTATAATGTTCAACAAGACGGGAAAAAAGCTTGACATCACCCTCAGCGGTGCCGGAGATATAGTCCAAGTTGCTGCTAGTGCAGGTAGAAAAGCTCTTCGTCCTTGCGGTTTGGGAAAAGATGATATGCAGAAGAGCCTTCCTCTCACTAGGTGTACCAGAGTCTGCTGTGAGGGCGCGACGAAAGAGAGAGAAGATACGACGGAAAAAGATGGAAGAAGAGCGGAGAAAAGCTGCAGAGGAGCGCGAGCGCCGTCAGGCAATGGTAAGAAGAGGTCGACGATGATTGTTAGTGTAAGGATGAGAAGATAGAGAGAGGGAAGACAGAGACAATCCTAGGCTTTGCACTACAGCGTGGCTGCTGTCTTATTATGAGCTGATAGCTTGCATGTACAAATGCAGAGAGACGCTAAGAGAGAGGAACTACGCCGCCAGCGCGTTGCGGAGAAGAAAGCCAAAAAAGCCGCAGAACGAGAGTCGCGCCTCTCTAGCACCCAACAGGTCCCTCACGCCATTACCGTCTTCTTCCTCTACACCGTGCGGACACCTTTTCTCGCCTTCATTCCTGATGCAAGCAAAAAAGGAGTTGTGGCATTGGCAGATACGGTTGCTATTCCTCTCCTTACTCTGTGTACTATCTATTTCTCTCACGCTCTCGCTCTCTCTTCCTTGTCCCTACTACATAGAAATCTCGTGATAGTAGCGCTCGAAAGTTTGGAGAGAAGGCTACGGTTGCTGCAGATAGCGGCATGAACAGTGAGCTTGCCCGTGCTCTGGCGCGGAGAAGGGGTGGAGAATGAGAGCACCAAGCGCATAACGCTGGGTCTTTCTTGGTCTCATCACGTTGTGCTCTCTCCCTTTTCATCCGTGCCTGCCGCCAAGGCGCAAGCGATATGCCAGCAACCACAAGGGCCGTCTTCTAGAACCGTGGCGGGAGGTCTTACGTCACGATCAAGCGTAGAATGCCGAAGTACAATGTCCTGTTGATACGAAAGGGCAGGAAGAGGGCTAGAGAGGCAGTCCACGTGAGAGGTAGCACAAGTAGGAAGGGAGTAGATGTCGCTGGATGGGCCTTGCTTTCTCCTTGGCCTCCTCTCCACAGAGAAAAATGGACTGGAGAGCTGATAACTGGCCTCCGCGGATCAGTAAGTGCAGGAGGCGGAACGCAAATAAAGATATGGAGAAAGTGAAAGCTTCTCTCTTCCTCGTCTGGTCCATCATCTGTGCCGTCCTCGTGCCACCATTGAGAAAGAACTTCTTCTTGATCGCGTCCTCCTCCTGTCGTGACGGGACCGCAGCCATCGCCGTAGCCCCGCCTGATCCCTGAAGAGCAAAAGGTAGAGCGCTACCATGAGCACTGGCAGACTGGCCGAACCCGTGTTCGTCAGGCCAAAGTCGGAGATGAAGTGCGGGACAGGCAGGCCCAGTAGATGGCCGACCCTCTGGCTGATTGTTAGCAGCAGGATGGCCAGCACAGCGCAGAGAACGAGTTGAACCGGCCTATTTTCCTGTGCGCTGGCCCCACTGCTCTGCCTATGACTATACGGATTGCTGGGCAGCGGCTGGAGAGTAGAAGACAGGATGTTAGAGCTTGGATAGAGAAAGAGACTGGAGCTCTGCATTCTTTCACCGGCGCAGACCATTAGCCGCTGCCCTTTCAGTACACATCTTTGCCTCTCCGTGGACTTTTATGTTCATAACAATAAGGGTCCTGCCACTCCTTTTCTCTCTCTCTCTCTTTTATGTAAGTACTCCGTGAAGAGCTGCCTACCTTCATCTCACCCAGCTGCGGCTTTCTGCTTGTCGCACTGAATTGCCTTCGGTTGCCGGGCTGGGGCCTTGATCTTGGTCTCTGAGTCTTGAAATCTCTCGCGGGAGAAGAGCGCCCCGCGGCGGGTGATGGTCGTACCGCTGATCTGGAGCCTGTGGCCCTCGGTGCCCTAGTGGAACCCATCGCGCTTCTCTCGACGCAATATCCTGGCGCTCTTTGCGTTTATTGCCTCGGTATCTTTGCCAATGACAATCATCCTGCTGAAGCTCGTCTGGGACTGACGACAAAGCGTGGCACACTGAGGGAGATCGAGCCAGTCAACCTCTGGCAAAGGAGGAAGTTTGAAGGAGGCGAACGTCGTGGATAAGAGCGCGAGTCGATCCTTGGGTCTGGCTTCTGGGTAGAGGAAGAGGAAGGAAAAGGATTGAACCTTTGGCGGGTTTGGGACAGGACCAAAAGGTCTGGGGCGGAGAGTTTCCCCACGGCTTTTTGACACGCTTGTAGCTCTGGCTAATGGACTCTCATCGCCTGGTGTCGAAGAGAGCAGCATGGGAGCAGGGGAACTAGAAAAGAGAGAGAGAGAGAGAGAGAAAGAGAGAGAGAGAGAGAGAGAGAGAGAGAGAGAGAGAGAGAGAGAGAGAGAGAGACGCATTGAGGTTACATTTTTGGTCCGCCGCTCTTTTCACTTCCTCTTCTCATCGTCAGAGGTGAAGCTCACCTCACCTCCAAAGCTAAAGCGCCTCTAACGGCTATATTCAGATTGGGATTACTTGCTATTCTCGTTGAATACAGTAAGCCCAAAGTAAGGCTATCCAACCAACGGTACTTGATGTCAAAATCGGTCAATTGTAAGCTTGAAATAGGAGACATGAGGCTAAATTCGCCATAAGGACCGTAAAGTTTGAGATGTTTGGACAGCTGGATTGAGCTGCCGCGTCCCCGCCTGCAGTGGCACCGTCGAGTCAACAGAAGAGAAAGCTTCTCGGACCGGACTCTGGCCTTGCAAGCAGGCAGAACAGCATCAATGAAGTCCGCCAACATTATCTTTATAGTGCGAAGAGCTGTGCTAGGCAAAGATCTTGAGACCTACTACTAGCAAGCTGATAGAACAATAGGCGATGAGGGATCGAGTTGTTCATGACAGCAGGTCATGGAAGCGATAGCGCTCGCTGCGGCCGGAGATCTTCCAGAACACCTTGTAATGAGCGATTGCCTGTCCATTGGATGATGGGGCTAATGAAAGAGACAACTGTTCACGAAATGACAGCTTAATGCATATATGTTTATCCCCGACAGATACGAGGCAGGTCTGTTAGGCCCTGACACCAGTTGATACTGACATCGAATGGCCCTGTTAAGCTCCTTTGCGGTTATCTCAGCTCGCTCCCGCTCTCGATTGCGCGACCATCCGGCGGAAAGCGCCAATATCTTTGTCTCCCGGGGCCTCAGAGATGAACTGTTCAATCACCTCTTCCATTCGCCTTTGCACGACAGTGTAGTTCCGTACATCGGCACTCTCTGTCTCTGATGGAAGAACGTGATCAAACTTTTGCAGCACTCGCAGAAAGCCTTCGAGCTGAGTGAGCGCCAAGGCTGCGTTCTTCAAGACGTCGTAGCGGAGAGCCGTAATGGCGCCCTGAGGATGGAGAAAGGCGATTGTTAGACATTCTGAGTGGGACAGTCCAAAAGTTCTAGTCGTAGGAGAGAGTAGAGCCTTTGATAAGGAAAGAAATCCGCAGCCTGCGTACCTTGTCACTACCTCTCAGGGCCTCTTGTGTCCCCTGGACTGCCTCTTTGAGCATGTTATAGTACAGAGTGAGAGTCGCAGCTTCACCGGTTGCTGGTCGGTTCTTCATCGCCAGTCCCAGAATAAAGATCCCGGCCTGGTAACGTCCGTCCGTGTAGATTTTAAGCGCCGCCCTCTCCCAGCTTCCGGCGGCGTATTTCTCTGTGCGGAGGTTAGAAAGGGTGATAACAAGAGCTGTGGCCAATGGACAGAGGAGAAAGGGGCCCTACCGGCTAAAGCTGGGCGAAAGTGCTTGTTGATGGTCTGAGAAGGTGCCGCGCAACGACGTCAAGGGGCAAGCTAGAGTTAGAGAGAGACGGCCAACCCGGTGTTTGGCAAGACGATAGAGAACGAGCTAAACGACCAGAGAGAGTTGAAGGAGAAAAGGTAACAAGGACGCAAAGACCTCGAAAGCCCGGGCATTGCTTTCCAGCCAGCGGCGAATATAGAGCTGCGGCTTCTTTCTTAAGGCATCTCCGCGTGTGACTTTCCATAGCAACCCGTACGGAACCACCCGGAACCTAAACCATCGTCCTTCATCCTTGATGTCCGGGTCATGCTAGAAAGACAACAAAAGGGAAAGAGTGAAAGGTTCGAGAAACGAAGGGTAAACAGCAAAGCGCTCAGTTTGAGTAGAGAATGGGCTGCATGCCTGGAAAGCTGTAGGCTCGGCGGGGAGTTGTCCCCTTCCATATGCCCGGTCTAAACACCTAACGGGGGAGAAGGTCTCTTCTCCACGGCCACTATCTCCCTCTCGCTCCCTGTTCGAGTCATGCTCCCGCAGATGCACTCTTTTGCCGCTTCTCTCCCCTTGGTGCAGATGCTCTAATTTTTGTGTGTCTCCATAGACTGTCGTACATCCTACTGCTAGGCAGAGAATGACCGCTCCCTTACCAGCGAGTGCAAGTCCAAGAAAATCTCTGGGTGCCGTCCAATGTTTGCCTCCATGAAGTCATGGATGAGCTTCGTGTTCCCCGGCGAGGAGCGGCTTGTGGTCACACCGTCAAAGAGAGGAGGGAAAGTGACTAACGGATAGAGCACTTTCTGCTCTCAGATTGTCGTCCAGAAGAAATGGGAAGTGTGAGATATGGGTTAAAGACTGGGAATGTGATCTAGTATGTCTTCTCTACCTGTCTCTCGAACCAAGGGTAGGGCATGAGCTGTACCGAGAGATGGGTGACATCAGGTCGCTGCCCCTCACAGACCTGGAAGGACAGGAACAGAAAGGTGAGAAGACTACGAAGAGAACAAAGCTTAAGAGAGGGCAGTCAGACAATACCCAGGCAACGCTTTAAGCTTTGGCGAGAGAGAATGGAGATGGCGGACAAAGGACGGAACAGTATCTAACATTCAAGAGCGAGCGGCAAGGGACCTGAAGGTATCTGATTGAATTCCAGTTGATGTCCGTATGCGAGAGTAAGAGAGCCCCATGAGGAAGAGTAGCCAGCATAGCCCTTCCGAAGTCTGAAAAACTGGAACCGGCCTACGTCGTAGCATACGTCAGGTCCCTTCTAGTGAACCAGGACACAAAGGACACAGAGCCAGTGGGCAAGTAGTCAAGCGAAAGCTTTGCCTAGAAAAAACGGGCTTTGCTCGCGGACGATTGTCATGGTGCGAAGGAAGACAGAGAGAGCGTAGTTGGGGATACAGCAGCTGAAGATAGGACACGCTTATGTTCACACGTTTAAGCTTGTTTACCTTACTCTGGTCCATCTTTGGAAACTTCGAGCCTATCTGGAAGGTGGCTGCGGCGGCGGCAAGAACCCAGACTAAGAGGGAACGCGAAGGTCGCACGTAACTGGAATAGGCCTGGCTTATCTTCTTCTCAGACGTTTGGGTCTGATGACTCCCTGGCGGTAGGTACTGACACCAGGAGACACCGACGCCGCACAGGATCGCGACTTGAAGAGCGACAAATGCAAAAATTAACAGCCTGAGGTGTAAGACAGACTTCCTCGCCAGAAACGTCACACAATCTACGCGTGGGTGGAGAATAATACCAATGGTAAACGCCAGAAGTGGGTAGAGGCTCGTCCCTTACCTATAATCATGGGCTGCATCCAGAACCTACTGTGCACCGCGCGAGGCATGGGCTGTAATGACAGAAGGAGGACCTATTACTCTAATTCTGACAGGGCTCTTCAACATTGAGGCTCTCTTACCTCAGATAGGGGTAGGTTGGAGAGAGAATGGAAGACGGTGAGGTAGAAGAGAAGGGTAAAAGAGAGAGCCAAGACAGCGAGGTTAAGACGGCTCAGAGCGGGTGCCGAACTCCAAGTGATTGCCATCACCCAAGCACCAACGCAGGCCGTGGGTCCCACAGGTAGCATCTCCGACACCAAGTCCTTAACGAAGGCAAGATTCCTCGCCCACAAGCCCTGTAAAGCAGCTAAATAAGTTAGACTCTGCATAGAGACCAGATAAGCCCTGCATCGCGCTAGAACTCAGACTAACACAGATACAGAATAGAGGGAAATAAGAGGGAAGCGGACCAGAAGCTCTCACCTCGCTAGCTCCGTCCAAAGGTGAGAGTTGCAAGGTCCCATATTCCTCTCGAAGAAAGTGGCGGAGAAACCCTCGTAGGTTAGATGTGTCGCCCCAAGAGCCGGTCTTCGGCGTTCGCGCCGCTAGTATCAGATACAGATAAGGGCTCAGCCCTATAGCTCCCCTGAGAGGTAATTGCATGTGTCAGGAGATTGGCAGTAGATCGTAGGACATGTCATTTAAAGAAGGATGATCAAAATAAACCCCAGCAAGTTTCAGAAAAATGTTTCGGCTGGGCTGGATGGTCAGCGCATACAAATGGCAAGATGAACGGCAGATCACATCGAATTCACGAGGGTCTATAGAGGCAAAGAAAGAGCTCAGGGCGCAAGTAAGAAAAACGTCCAGCGATAGCAGGGTGAAAAGAACAGCCAAATGGCAGATCAGATTAAGAGGTCTCTAGGCCCACATACATGATTGCAATTCCTATCAGTAGCCGGAGTGAAATAATGTTTCTCCCGCTATAGAGAATGCAGATGACCAAAGGAACGATGAAGAGGACTGCAAGACAACAAAGGAGTGCGTGATGTTGGGAAGGAGCAACGACAGGAGGTTTGACACATATATTTAGACACTCAGAGTCAGCCTCACTACAAGCGACAGAATGGCATTGTATCCAAGAGAAGGAAGAGAAAGAGAAAGAAAGAGTGCGCATCTGCTGGAGAAAGAAGAACAAGAGAGGGAGCAAAGATCGACGCAGTCGTCGACTGATGGAGCTCGTCGTCAGATCATGGGGGAGAACAACAAAGTCTGCAATCTTGAGGCATGGATCTAAGGAAAACTTTACCACTGGTATGCTGATTGCTGAGAGCCAGGCCACAGACAAGGCCTCCCCAGAGAAGAACGGATGTAGAGCGTCGGACCAGGAATTGGACAGATTGGAGCGCCAGCAGTGCACACAACAGGTTGTTAAGGGCAAATACCTAACATCCCAAGGGGAGTGCACGCAAGGGACACCCCACAGAGAGATAGTCAGAGACAGAGAGAAACAGAGACACAGAGATTGCCTGTGAGCTCTTGGTCCTGCAACAGTCACTGCTATGATCCCGATGGTTGACCAAACAAGTCAGGTCGTACCTCTGCTCCCACCGAATACTCCCAGACAAGCGGCGAGAAGGCGAAGAGAAGTGCTGCCAGTGCCGCGGCAGGTAAGCTAAATGAAAGTATCATTAGATGACGAGCAGGAATCCTCCGCTTCTAGGTTCTGGCAGCCTATTCTCTCTAGCCATTTACCTATAGATTGGAGTCCCCTCAGTACACCTGAGGACCGTCAGGAAAATCACTGCTGCAGCAGCAGCGCCTACGATGCAGCTGAATACATTCGCAGAGTACCCAGGGGTAAGATGCTCTGGCCAAGGCACTTGGACCATGATGCGATGAAAGACGTAGAGCAACATCGTGTAGAGAGGATATCCTGGAGGGTGAGCAACCCCCAGCTGACAGGACTCCGCCACAAGCTCGCCGCTGTGAAAGGACAAGAACGGCAGCAAGCAAGAGCTTCGTGGCTCAGAGACTGGCTCGAGATACATGCTCATAGATGTGTTGCT
Organism: Hyphochytrium catenoides; assembly: GCA_900088475.1. Classification (NCBI taxonomy): domain Eukaryota; class Hyphochytriomycetes; order Hyphochytriales; family Hyphochytriaceae; genus Hyphochytrium; species Hyphochytrium catenoides. Next base: position 8,642 of record FLMG01002844.1, on the reverse strand, counting down.
TACCTGTCGCCTCCAGGAATGGATGGGAAAGCAGTTCTCACATAGATTCCTAGTACTAACATGAACAGCATGAGAGCTCCGGAAAGTTCCGATTTAAGGTCCCTTGTGTCCTTTGCAGCGCTGAACGTCTTCCCCCAAACTCCCTGCATCTTCTCTGATAACACCTGACCTTCTCCATTAGCCCCGCTGGAGGCATTCCTCTGCGTCGTCTTCGTGCTCCGCTTATGTATCCTCATCTTGACACCTCTGCCTCGCTAGCCACAGCCTATAGACCCGTAAAAGAGATAGGTCATAGATGGCTCGTTGAGTCTCAACCTTCCTCCGGCACTGGCCGCCTCTCTTTTACCCGTGCTATAGGCAACTGAGCTCCTGAGCTTCCCTTCCGTAGCCGGGCAGGACTTTCACCTCGCCTCAGCAGCGGCCCAAAGGCTCGTCTGGAGTCTGAAGAGTGCGCCGACCTATGAGCTGTGGGCCCGGTCCCGCCCGATGATGGATCTGAAGACCTTGGAAAGCTGTTCCCCAAATGAACTTCAACTCCACCACCGTACAAACCCAAGCCCCCCAGGTATGGTGCGTGAGTGTAATAGCCCATTGATACATTAGGAGAGCCTCCAAACCCACACTCAAACACAAAACAAGAATTACCATAAGACTATGGATTCTGAATCCGTCCGTCCATATCTCTTATGGCTGGCCCATCCTTCGTCACATGGCCACTGCTTATCGACAGGAACATCTGCCGCTGGTCATCGACAGGAACACGAGGCCGCGCTGGCCCATCATCAAAATCTCAAGGTCCTGAGGCCTCCTCCGCCGCCAGCCAGACGCTCATCCGTCCAGGTCATCGCGGCAGCCCTGAATGGGGCTCGACATAGATGTGCAGCCACGTAGGTCACATTCAGGTCCCTTCTGTTGGTAAGGGGACCGATGAGCAGGGGCACTCGTCGCCGCATTGCCGGGATCTTCTTCATGGGTGTCGTCCCGCACGTCTATTAAATCAGGAGAACTAGAAGCAATAGAGCTTCTTTGTTATGGGCTGTCACCTCTAATCGCTACTAGCTTCACCAAGAACCGTTGTCAATCGCTGTCTATCCACTCTTCTTGCCGTCGCTCGACAAATAGCTGCTAAGTGGTATATGACTCGCATATGCTGGTTCCACGAATTCGGTCCTCTTAACCTTCGCTGAATGCCTGCGGCGCCCAACCCATTGGCTTTAGTCTACCGACAGGTGGCAGGCCGACTCTTGGCCTCTATTCTTAGTACCGAGAACTCTTGCCATGCAGTTACGTACAGAGGAGAGTAACACACACAGAGAGAGAGGGAGAGAGAGAGAGAGGAAAGAGAGAGACCGAGGAGATGAAAAGTACAGCTATTAGGGATAGGATGACGAGTATCGAAGAAGGGGAGTACGGCAGTGAGTGTAAATAGACGCAAGCGGAGCGGGCGGAGACGAGGATGGGAAGTGACCCTAGAAGAAAAAAGAAGGGCGAAACATTCACCCGAAAAGCGAAGGAAGAAGAGAATAGGCCGAGGTGTCGTGGCAGACAGAGATAGAGATTTCCAAGCTTTCGGCACAGAATAGAGCACAACTTTGTTTCTTTTCACTTTGAAAGAGCCACACTGTCAAGTCTCATAAATGTGAACATGGGAAGGCGTTGCCTGCCTGTAGAACTCCCTCTATCTTTTGAGGTCAACGGACAGACATCCTTGGGCTTCGAGTACTGTCGGGATGGCTAACTCTGCTAGCGTTAGTCCCTAGTAGATCGAGAGGCAGAGGACGAGCTTCAACAAGCTGCATGATCTTCCTGCTATCACCACGACACAACGGCTCCTCACACTGCCACTACTTGACCACCTGACATGGCTAGGCCGGGAGTATCTTTCGAGCGGTAGAGTCTATGGGTCTGCTGGCTACACCTCAAGCAAAGGCCAGAATAGCCAGCAGCCTCCACTATCTGCCAAGGCGATCACTTCTTTTCCTCTGCAAACTCCAGCGCTGGCAATCTGAGCCAGGCCATCTCACGCAGGCAAGCAGGATCCACTTGTGGTCCTTGCCTTCCCTTCTCCAAAGAAGAAAGACCTCAAGACTTCAAGAGCTCTTTCTCCCTTCAGAGGCAGCAACTCTTGAACTTCAAGATCGTTAGCAACTTTGAACGAAACATTCCATAATTTCTTTATTCCCATCATGTTTAAATAGTGAAAGGTTTCAGTCTCGTAAGTTTCACGATGGTCGCCCAACATCCTTGCATTGTGTTTCCCAGTTGGTGATGTTGTTGGGATCTTGGCACTGATGAGGCTCAGTGATCAGCCTGACGCTTCACCTGCCGCCGCGCCCACAGACCGATCAGCACAATCCCTAAGCCTCTGCCTCAAACTCTCACCCTCACTCTGTCTCTCCGATCAACACTGCTCTACGTCCAAGACACGGTCTGGCCGCAGTCTTCAACTACTATAAGCGACACCACGAGAAGTCCTTGAAAACGAAGTTCCTTTTTGACCGAGGGCAAGATGTCCAGCACTGCGGAGAGACCAACATCCCCTAAATCGCCTAATAAGAGGTGCAGCCACCGAAAGGTCATCATTAGATTGGCGCTTTGAGTACTAAGTGTCTTGCAATACTGATCTACAGGCTAAAGCTCAGCACCATTGTGGCAGACAACGTCATCAATGGCCGAACGGTAGCCCCGAAGAGCGGCAAGTACTTGGATGTGCACTCTCCGTGCACTGATGAGGTCATTGGACGAGTTGCTGTCTCTTCTGCCGCAGATGTAGACGCGGCTGTGGCGGCTGCCAAAGCTGCCTTTCCAGAGTGGAGCGGGCTGACTGTGAAGGCTCGGGCAGCAATTATGTTTAGGTTCCATCACCTGATGGAGACCCATGCAGGTGCGGGCCTCGCCTGTCTCGGGTCCTGGATTATCGCGTTATTAACCACTTATGTCTCTCTTACGGTGCCTTTATGCTCTCTTAAATCCCTAATGACAGATGAGCTGGCTGACCTGGTAGTGAAGGAAAATGGCAAGAATAAGGTGGAAGCTCTGGCATCAGTTGCTAAGGGAAACGAGACGGTGGAATGGGCGTGCTCCATTCCTCAATTAATCCAGGTACCGATAGAATTCTTCCTTTTCCATAGCCTTCTCAGGGTTGAACTGGAGGCGACCAACCCGAGGGAACTGTAGTCAACCTCTCTTTTCCTCTCTCTCTCTAACTCTCTCTCGCTTGCTCGCTCTCTCACGCTCTCTATCTCTTCCGGGGGCCACTCTTGCCCATCTTTTCTTCACTTCTTACTTTTCTAATGTTAACTACTGCTGTGGCTGGTCTCTCTCGTGTATATAGGGAAAGTATCTCCAGGTTAGCCGTGGGATCACCTGTCATGAGGTGCGCGACCCTCTGGGCGTCGTGGCCTCAATCGTGCCTTTCAATTTCCCGATAATGGTTCCAATGTGGACGGTGCCCATCGCTCTCACTGCAGGGAACTGCATTATCTTGAAGCCTTCCGAGAAAGTACGGACTCGTACATCTTGAACCTCCAAGTCTGGCTGTTCGGCCCTCAATCTTCTTCATTGTCGCTCTCTACGTCATATCGCACCGTTAGCATGTATGCCTTCCTTATATCCTTGCTTCGTACACGCTGCTTGTGCTAGGTGCCGCTCACAATGTTTAGAGTCAGCCAGTTGTTGAAGGAGGCAGGAGTGCCTGACGGCGTCTTCCAGGTACAATGACCGTTATCTAGAGCACACCTGTGAGACGGGAGATCCTAATCTACGTAATCTCACTCATTCTTTCCCTACGCTCTCTCACAGATTGTGAATGGCACAGTGGATGCAGTTAACGCACTGTGTGACCATAAGGACATTGCCGCTGTGACGTTCGTTGGCTCCAGGTAGAGTAGACTATGGCTTGTTTGGCTTACTTCCCCTATGTTCTATCTTTAGGCTCTGCAAGGCTCACGATCATCCAATCTGTATTTGGTTACACTCTTGCTGTGTAGTCGAGTAGCTGAGATCGTCTCGAAGCGCTGTAGAGCAGTGAACAAGCGCTGCCTTGCCCTCGGTGGCGCAAAAAATCACCTTGTCGCTCTCCCAGATGCAGACTTGGAAACCGCAGCTTCAGATATCGTCGCTTCATTCGCGGGCTGCGCCGGCCAACGGTAAGACTGCCAAGCAATCATTCCTTCATCCTAGAAACTGGCCTGAGATCGACTTTGCCTTTACGCCCGTCCTTCGCCCAAACAGGTGCATGGCCGCATCCGCTCTCCTTCTTGTCGGGGGAGGTGATCAACTACTTAACAGAGTTGTGCAGCTTACCTCCAAGCTGGCTCCTGGCACTGAGAAGGGTCAGGTGGGCGCGGTTATTGACAAACAGTCCAAAGAACGGTAAGCTTGAAAGTGGTTTAGCGGCTCTTGAAAGGGTTGCGTATAGGCCCAGACCTCTTTCTTTAGGCACAGGATGCTCTCACTGCCCGCCTGTCGTTCGACGTGATTCTCTCTCTTCTAGTACTTCCCATGGCGTCAGCATTAGCACTAAGCAATTCTCACCCATAGGATATTGAATTATATCAACGAGGCAGAGAAAGCAGGAGCTAAGATATTGGTTGACGGCCGGAGCTGGGCGAAACGCAGTCCTGGCACATGGGTTGGCCCCACCGTCATCCTACATAAGCAGAAAACAGATAAGGCTCTGCATGAGGAGATCTTTGGGCCCGTTCTCTCCGTCTTGAAGGCAAGTACAGATCTACCAACAGACCGACTCAAAGAGAAAGATAATAGCCGACGGGGTGATGAGGACCTGAGCTAGACGAGGCTGACGTTTCCTGGTAGGTGAAAACTGCGGACGAGGCACTGGCCATTGAGAACGCAAATCCCTACGGCAACGCCGCGTCTATCTACACGACCAACGGGAGCAGTGCTCAGTACTTCGAGTCAAGGTTCAGGGCCTCAATGATTGGCGTTAATATTGGCATCCCAGTGCCCAGGTACGGGCAAACCCTAGCCATCGCGATCTTTAGCGATACGCTACCTTAGGTTTTCCCTGTCTTCTATCCGCTCGCCAACCATTGTGGAGCGGAGGTCGTCCCCATCGCATTTTACCGTTGTGCCCGTCTTATGGTGCTATCAGTATCTTTTAAATTCCTAAAGCTAGGATGTGTCGGCGTATTGTCAGTGATCTTAGATGCGGACCACCTTGGCCAACTCTCCACTTTTTCTCCTTGAGTTCGATAGCTTCTATTGAACTGATGTTTGCCATTCGTGTTGCAGAGAGCCATTCTCATTTGGTGGACTGTACGGGACAAGAAGCAAGTATGGCGACATGGATATCACAGGTCAGACTCTGTTAGTTAGATAGATCTGTCATCGGAAGTTCCGCTCAGAGGTGGCCTCCATTTGTCTTGGCGATGTCTCTCTTTCTCCTGTTCCCTATCTGTCTTCTACTCTGGCTTGGTCTGATAATCCACATCCTCTTGTCTACTCAGACCTGGATTCTTGCGGTGCGCACCTTGCTCACAACCCTACTTTTCGTGTCTCTTTGCAATAGGCGATGGGTGCTTAGAGTTCTTCACTAGCCGCAGGAAGATTACGCAGCGGTGGCCAGGACAGGCAGCCGATCTGACTCGCTTCTCGGGGGATAAGGCAAACTTCGCTGGACAGTTGTAGGGCGGAAGCTTAGGGTAGGCACGCCTTGCGCGAGGGGCCTCTCTCTTAAAGAAAGATGTCTCGTGAGAAGAGATGGACCTCTGATAAGAACGAAGCGGTGGGGAGGGAGAAAAAATCTCCCGTCTGGAGAAAAGGAAGGCAGGGAGAGAGAAAGAAGAGGACAACGTGGCACTGCAGATATGGCTGAAGCAGCAGGAAGTACAAGCTCCGCTGTCGAGAGGATGTTAATAAACCAGCAAGTGAAGCCATCTGCTATGTTTCTGCTGTCCTGCGCCTCGCTATGTGGGCTTTTCCCAGCTTTCTTCTTCTGTGGTGGCATCAAAGCAATAAACACAGACAGGAACGGCGGGATGGTGTGCAGCCAACTGGAGCAGTGTCGAAGGCAAATGCTTGACTGGGTTCGCTTTCAAGACCGCTGGTAGGGTCTCGGGCTGTGACTCGCACCTCGTAGGTCGTAGAAGGTTCTAAGTCAAAAAGCTCGACTTCTCCAACTCCAGCTTTGTCTAATGGAACAGTTCTCGCTGCCGCCCACTCTTCATGAGGTCGCTGCAAGTGGAGAGTGCTTGAGCGATGCCGGGCAAGCTCTATAGGAGGACCCTCATCAAGCTTACCTTGTAGTACGCAGTGTATAGCAATGTCTTGTCTGCCGCCCAAGAAAGTCGCAGGGATACCTCTGTGGGTTCCTGTCATGCAGAAGGTGTCAAAATAGTTCACGAGACAAAAGTGCTTAGCTCCTGTAAGACTGACCACCAGAGCTATTCTGCCTGCTGGAGCTGCAGGGGTCGCCATAAGAATCCTCTCGCGTACTTCGCGACCTGTCGAATATAACGCTTGGCAGCGCAGATCTTCTTGGCAAGCGAGCAAAAGGCACCGCTAACTTCAGTGTCGGCGATAGGCACCGTTTGCAGCTGAACAAGCTTCTCCTCTCGAAGAAGCTCAACAAGGTCAATGGCAAGGCGACACAGAGTCTTGACAAGAGGTGACTCGTCAAGCTAAAGCCCGGGCCGTCCTCTCCGTAGATTAGAGCGCTTTATCATCTATAAAGAGCTCAAGAACGAAGAGGCTCAGCAGAGATTTTAGAGAAAATTGAAAGACTGAAAATTTGTTGGACTTGTGAGAAGCAGCTTCAAGCGCGGCCTCCAGCTCTCCTCCAGGAGTTGAAGGTAAGTAGAATCAGAGAACACGTCCGATAAGGAATAGATGCTTTTCTTCTTCCTTATAGAAGCTGTTCTATTAACCTTTATATAGGATAGTTGTAGTTAGGTGACTTGAAGGAGATAGCAGAGGGGAAAGGAAGGACGGAAGGACAGAGCCAGTGCGCCGTCTTTCTTACATTGTTTCGGGTCATCAGATGACGGTCATCCGGCAGATGGAGATTATTGCAGAGTATCATCATCGTCAGCGCTCAATGATGGCTCATTGCCTCTTATCTCTCTACTTCGACTAAAGAGTCAAAGAGTCAAAGAGTCGTAGCATCTGGCAACGGGATTGGAAGTTTTGCGTAAGGAGTTGCCACCATTAGTGCCTTTGGATTCTGTAAGCGTCCCATCTCTCACTGAGCCTGGCTTCCCATACGTCTAAACACGGGAGGAGTCATCTGAGAACCTGCGCCGTGCTTCAGAATCTCTCTTAGCTCTTCCTATACCTCCTGTCAAGTACATTTTGAAGAGGGTACTCTCTTCCTTCCAGCATCAGCCGCACTACGGACGTTAAATCCAATACTAGCTTTGAAGAAGGCTAGATGAAGGCCTTTAACAAGAAAACGCAGGGGGTAACAGCGCCAGTGGTCTCCACTGGCTCTTGCCCCAACTTTACAGGCAAATGGTATCTAGATAGATCGCGCTCAGAGTCCACGGACAAGTATTTGGAAGCCATGGTAAGCTTGAGGATGGATTTACTTAGTAGCTATCCTAGCCCTCAGAATGCTCGCCCGTCTCACTTCTTTCTGCTCTACTCGCGCCATCCAGGGCTTGCCTCTCATTGCACGACAGGCCGCAGAGAAGCTAAACCTGATTGTATTCATTCAGCAAAGTGAGACAGAGTTCAACATCACCCGTCGCACCAAGATCTTCAAGGAGACAAAGCCTCTCCGTTTTAACCAGGAAGTGACTGTCAAGTCAGCTGTGGTACGTAGCATAGTAACTATCGCTCTTGAGCACTACGAAAGAAGAGGACTTAGTCTCTCTGAACTTCGGACACACCTTTCCCATTTCCTGTATACAGATCAAGATTACGGCCTTACCTACATCTCTGTCCACGGTGTCGAACCTTCCGAACAAGATTGTGCTCTATGACACCAGGACTTTGGAGGATGGAGGGAACGTGATGCACGTACTGTTGGATCTCAGAGTACCTGGCAAGGAGCCGGTGCTGACCCACAGATATTTCAACAGAGGAGTCGGCACTATTGATGATTCAGATGACGACGAGTTTCTGAATGAAGACCCCACAGAAGGCAGCGGCACCAAGAGAAGGCGATGAAAAGCTCTTCCGTATATGCTCTGCTTAGCTCATATCTCTGTAGGGGCTCGTCTCATCTCCTTATAAGTTATTAACAACTAGAACTACAAACTCCTCAGGCTACCGTCTCCTCCCAAATGCCTTCATTCACCTATCATCGCTTGTGACCGAACAACGACCGAACAACGAAGCGTCGCGCTATATCGAACCTCCAAGCTCAACATCATCCTCGAAAATTCCCACTGCACTAGAAGATTTGTTAGCGTAGACACCGTCAGCGGTCGAGGACCAGACAGTGGCCGGATAAAGTTATTGCGGCTGGACATGGTCGTAGGAGAGACACTGAGAGACGCCAGCACACTGGACGAGCTTCAAACCTCTGTCATTTCTTGGGGCTAATGCACTTTCCTATCACGTCGGTCCGTCACGCTTTCTGTTACAGCGTACAACATCACGCCTCCCAGTGTGCGTTGTTGTTGTACTAGTGAACAGAGTATGTACATGGTCACGTGGTAGTCGCTAACGGTCAT
>FLMG01002842.1:23895-39325 GCA_900088475.1 Hyphochytrium catenoides | reverse complement strand
TCTCTCTCTCTCTCTCCCCTCTTCAAGCCATCATCAAACAGCTCAACGTGCGCAACGGCTACTTCTGTAACGCCACTACAGGATCGAAGAGCCAGAGTCTTTGAAACTTGAGAAAGATCGCGTCGTCGACGTTCCTCCCGCCTGTGAAGAAGACCGACGAAAACCTTTGACCGACAAAGGTTATGCCTGGGAACAGACAGGAAGAGGAGCGTTGCGGCGGTTGTTCAGTGTTTAAAAGCGAGGGCTCTGTCTTTCTCTCTCTCCTGCAGGGTTTTGGGGCCCATCTCCCAGCCAGGACGAGGCATAAAGCCGCATTGACAGGCTCAACAATGGCGCAGCAGATGATCTCTCTGAGGAAACTTCTCAGAGTGCGCAGAGGGTTCCGTTTCCCACTTGAGAAGTTTGATCTCTATCTGATGCGCTCTGTACATTGGGAAAAGCAGGTGATGCGGGCATTGATTGACCGGATAACCATGGTCACTTTTGCTCTTTCTGGCAGTCTCTTGCTGGCTTAGACTTGTCGCCTCAGCTTTCTTGGCACCGCCGCGGCAGTCTATTGATAAGAGTATATGTATATATATAATGTATATAAATAATATGTAGCTTGTAACAGAGAAGATTAGCGGCGAAGAGATCAATGGAAAAGGTTGAGGCGATAGTCCAATGGCAGGGGCGAGAGGTAAACAGAACCAGTAGAAACCTGGAGAAGAGAGGCTCTGTTTAGCCCCGTTTCTAAGAGAGAATGCATCGCGCCTCTCCACCGTTAAGCCTGTGTATATATAGAGTTAGTGTACACTGAGCACTCGGCTTCTGATCTTCAGACTCTATCAGGCAACCGCCAGCTGAGCATCAACTGGGGACTGGGTGTGGATGCCGGAGTCGTGGGAGGAGTTAGAGAAGAGAGCGAAGTAGTTTCTTCTACTTCAGGAATGCTACTGAAGAATTTCTGCTTTAAGAAGTTGGCTCCCGCATCGTCTTCTTCCATCATTCTGCTCGGCTTGTATCGCGGCAGCTGCGCCAAAAGAGCCCGCATAGGAAGGTATGAGTGTGAGATGGAAGAATATAGAGGATGAAGGAAGACTGGGCAAAACAGAAAAAGTCAAAGTGAACACGGCAAGAGCGATGGTGAATTAAGCGTTAGCCTTGTAGAAAAGACCAACCTACTAACCGCAACAGCACTCAGGCGGACACGAGCAAGAGATCCAGGCAGAAACAGAATGTCATCTTACCGTAAGGACGAATGTGTCCCGGTTTTCAGCGGCATCTTGTACAAGCGGGTGCTGCAGAATGCTCTTGGCAGAGGGACGGAGAGACGGTACAGGATGGAGCATCTGCCGAGAACGTCATTAGTGAGACTCGATTGTCGCTCATCATAAAAACCACTCTTTTGCCATCAGTCTCATCACCCATCCGCATTTGTTTCTACCATCAATCTCCCATCCTTGGCTCGCTGTAACCCCCCGCTTCTCTCCATCAAACTTTCCCCCCGATCGAAATCTAGCTGCATTGCGCTCACCTGATGCACTAGTAAGTCTAGCCCTTGTGACCGCCGAGGTGTAAGAGCTGGCACGTTTCCATCCCGCAGTGAGTGCCAGGGTTCTCCCTCTAAGGGAAGGTCGACGTGAGCGGCGAGCTCATAAATCATGAGTCCGAAGCTGAAGATATCCGCAGAAGGTGATTTCACGCTGCTGGTGAGTAGCTCCTTAGCCATATACTGGTTGTCGCCCTCATGTCCGTCCTGGCAGCATAAGCATTTTTGTTAGAGAAGTATATGTAGACAATGCAGCTGCGCAAGTCCAAGTATTCGGACATAAGACCGAACCGTACCAAGCGCGGGCATTGGCAAAGACTAGGAAGAAAGGAGGAGAGTTGATAAGATAATAATGATAAGACGGCAATCTCTAACCTCTTCACTTCCTGCCTCAGCCGCAAGCCCTAGATCTCCAATTTTCAGGACGCCGTCTATTGAAATAAAGATATTCTGTGGCTTGATATCCAAATGGACTATCCCGGCAGAGTGGATGTAGGCTAGCCCACGAGCTAGATCGTGGATGAAGGTCCAAATAGTGCGCTCTGGAAAAGGAGAATCCAGATTGTCTATAGACTCTCGAAGGTTACCCAGCTCACAGTATTCTGTCATCGTACAGAAGTATCCTAACAGCACGGAGAAGGGTGACGTACAGAAGGTGCATGTGAGGTCCGGACGACAGCAAGATATACGATGAAGCGCAGTAGTGAGCTTACCGTCTTCTTGCCAGGCACGATAATATTTCATGACGTATTCACACTGCATTTTGTTCCGCATCTCAAGTTTCTCATACATTCGCACTTCTGCCAGCATCCTCTCCCTACATGCAGCTGCTTAGTTCAAAAGTGACTAGGTGGTAGAAACTGCCTCAACAATATAGTGATACCTATCTCTCTTGCTCCGAAATTGATGCTTCGCTTTCTTGACTGCATATATCTTGCCGTCGGCTCTGCTCCGCATCTAAGTGCAAGAAGGTCAGAGTGAGTCCTAATAGGCTACATCCCAGCTTTTTTCTTGCCATAGTCACTTTGCAGACCGCAAACAGTCTTCCCATCCCTATCTTAAGGATGCATTTGACCACCATTTCCATCTTTACTCTGCGTTTTCCGCTAGGCCCCCTCCGCCCATAGAGCTAAAGTCTCGAAACAAGCAGGCTCTCGATTACTGACCTTGAACACCTCTGAGAATGCTCCCGCTCCGATTTTTCCAAGATTCTCAAACCCGGAGTAGAAAAAGTCTGGCTGAAGGAGCCTGTTCCGACCACCCTCAAATCCTTTGCTTGCTTGGAGATTGAAAAGCATCTTGGTTGTGCTCAAAGAGCTCTTTCGCTCTATTAATGCACCAGAAGAAGACAAGCAAGGTCGGTACACAATTCCAATGCAATCGTCAACCTGCTTTGGCCTACTTACCCATTTTGACCAGGGCTGGAACCCCGCTGTCTAATGACCGATGCGCCCAAGTGGGTGTCCTCATAGGTGTAGGAGGACAGACAGGTGATCTCTGCGGTGTGCTTTTCTTACTGTGAAAACTCAACTGGCTGGTATCAAAAGCTGACTGTCAATCATGCAGCCTTCGTTAGAAGCCTTAACTGTTATGGGTTATGTATAGGCGTGATTTGTCACCTGGTCAGGCAAGGGCCTGCTAGTCGAACCTGTCGAGGAAGATAAAGCGCTGGTATTCTGCTCTTGGTACTCTGGGTCAGACAAGACGCCGGAGCAGTCATTCTGCTCTTTCTTTATAGGTGTGAGCTGTGCTGAAAAGTCTTTGTCATCTCTCAAAACTGGAGGCGGAGAAGCACCCTCCAAAGAAGAAAAGGATGATTGCTCGCAGGAGGACGCAAAAGAAGGGGGTGTCGTGGGCCCATCCAGCGCTGTCATTGGTACCTGTAACAATTCTATGGTTAATCCAGGGGAAGCACAAGATCTCTCGGTCTAATGGGCACCTGAGGTAGTGCGGCAGGAAAGCTCGAGAAAGATAAAGACGGCGAAGATGGACTTGGACAGCTTCTAATTCCGCAGCTTCTGCCCGGTGTCTTTGGAACCTTTGTCACCGGTCTCACCACATCTGTTCGTACACCCACAACTGTACAACTTTCATCAGAATGAGATAGTAGAGAAGACAAGTCCATGGGGACTATGTCCTTGACCCGATGCTGGGGAGAAAACTTCTTTCCAACTCCAAATCCTGAAAAGTCCAATCTAGTGTTTATCCTCTCCGTTGTATCTACGGGAGCCGGAGGTTTTCGCTTCCTTCGAGGAGAGGTTTTAGGAGGCTCCATTTCTTGGTATGCCATTACCCGCATTGGGATTCGGATAGGATGGATAGGACTCTCAGGAGGATAATGCCAGCCGTAGACTGCTATTTCCGCAGGGTTACCGTGCCGGCACTGCGCTTGTTCGGAGTATCTCTACGAAGATGTCCCGTTTTCACCTTGAGATCAACAACACTACCCTTGCAGTCATCACAACCCAAAAGATTCTAGCTGAGCCGGAGCTTCACGCAGACTTCAGATGACAATAAAAGGAGATACAGCCCAGGCACTACAATGCGCTTCTGGTGAAGACTCAAGCTAACTGAGACTCAAAGGCCTATTTCTGCAGAGTTCCAGAGTTCGCTTCTTGGTCGCCAATAGAAATCTGTCTCTTTTTGGAAGAGTGCCATCTGGCGCGCATTTTGAGGTCTCCGAGAAAGAGCGGGAAATCACCCAAAGGCAGAATACAAACAACAGGGTTCTTATCTTCTTATCGAAGAACTTTGGAATATAAGACATTTCTGAGCAATTATTATTGAATCTCAACAGCTTTATTTCGGATTGTTTGGGTTATCGTACATTTCTTCTAAACAACCTTTTGGTCTCAAGAGGCAACCATTTTGAACTTGAACAACTTCTAGACCGCCTTTTATTGCTACCATTCGCAGCCCTGCCCCTTGCAAGCGAAAACTTCAAGGAGCGAATCAAGCCTCGCACTCAAATCAAATCTCGCACCCGTGCGACAAGATAGGGTCACTCTGGGCAGAGGGAGAACACAATCATTCTGTCTAAATGATGGGGAATAGCACAAAGAAATATTTCATGATGCCTTTGCACGAAATAAATGGTGGTTACGAAATCACCTCAGAGCTGATTCGAATTTTCCCCATCGCCCAAATGTACCAAGACCAAAAACTTTTCTGCGCCATCCTTCAGAACTCCCCTTGGATAAGAGGCTTCTCACTGAAAATGTATGGCGATGATTATTTTGAAGATCAATCTGGATCTTCATCTGAAGCCTGGCTGCTGTTCTCCATCTTGATAAAGCTCCAGCAATCAATCCAACCGCCTCTGACCTCGGCTGATCTGGCGCTAGACAATGTTGGTGGCGCTTTCGGTCAGTGGTGGGGGTACGTACGCCAAAGGAGCAGAGATGGTACGGTAGCAGCAGCCTAGAGCTTATGCAGCAACTGCTTCCTACTATGGTCCTCTCATCCGCAAGGTCCTTCTTGCTAGGATAATGGAGCGTGGGACAATGGGTGACGTGACTGCTAATTTCTCCCTAGAGCAAGACACAAGAGGGAGAACCTGATGATTAAGAACAAGTGTGAAAGTGTTCCTTGACAAACTTATAAGCCGCGGGCGTGGGGAGCGAATGGGGTTGTTCATAGGTGACTGCGTATGCAAAGGGAGCCGGAAAGGCATGCGGGCTGACGCCATTGGCTACCTTCAGGTAATCAGGAGTCACCTTGAGGACAAAGTAGTGGCCCCTAATGGTTGCCATCAGGATTGTCTGATAGCTCAGACGTGGCTAGGCGACTACGTCATGCTATAGCTTCCCAGGCAAAGGATGGTACATGAGGGCTTTGGATTGCTCGAGATCGATGATCCACCTGCTTGGCTCTAGGTCTGTACTTATTCGTATGCATAGACTATATGGCCAAGCTACTAATGACAATGTCCTCTTATATTTGCCGCATCTTGTCGCTACGACTCATAAGGAAGAAGGGAAGCCTAGAAAAGATTTTAAGTATCTCTTTCCGACTCTTCTTACTCTGCCTTATCAACGACGACTAATGCCTTCATTATGAACATAGCGAAAAGCAGCTAGGAAAGACCATAACGACTACCAAATGGCGATATGAAATTGCTTTCTGTCGCCTAGCCTAACCTCCAATAACTCTCCCTACTACCGGGTCCTTGTCCCCCATAGGCCCTTCAGCCAGCGATCTGTTAAAGGAGTGAAGGGTGTAGAGAGCTCTAAAGAGCTGCAGTATGAGGTATAGTTGGCGGTCAGCCGGTCTTCTGTACACCAGAGATCTCCCTATTCTTAACAGAGTGATAAAGACTAATCGACCGGTTCTGCACTTTATCTGCTCATACTCTTAGGCAGCGCGCCATCATTGAGAATGGCAGCAGCAGGGCCTCTTCACGACTACACTCGCACCAAATTCATTGGATCAAGGTAGAATGATGGGAAGAAGAAGTAAACACAGCGGTCTCATGACCACTATCCCGCCGTCGTCAGGCTTCTTGTTGCCGAGTATCAAGTCATCAATCAGACCTTTGGAGAGTGCTATGTGACAGCTTGTTCTGTTTGTTGATTGAGTCACACACTCGGGGGGCCGGTTTCCTTAATGCAGGTCCCATTTCCTTACAACTCAGCATGGTTTGGCTCCGTGGTTCCTTTGGGATCTTTGAAATGGCGACGACCACCAGAGAGGCTGCTTCTCCTGCTATCAGACTTTGTACGTGAGGAGTACTTCTTTTTTTATAAAGCTTATAAAGCATCATCATTATTGATAAAGACAATTGATTATGCTGCATCCTCTTCCTCATACTTAGAGATCCAAAAGGCTGCCTTCTCGAGGAGAGTAGCTCGATGGATAGGCTTGCTTAGATAGTCGTCCATCCCTACCTGTAGACAATGTTCCCGTTCCCCTTCCATAGCGTTTGCCGTCATCGCAACAACAGGAATGTTTCCTAGTGGTGGAGGAAGCTGCCGGATCCTCCTGGTAGTCTCATAGCCGTCAAGGACAGGCATGCTGCAGTCCATCAATACTAAGCCAAATAGGTGCGGATCGGTCTGCAAGCTCTGTAAAGCTTCAGCTCCATTCTCACATCCAATGCTCTTATAACCCCCTCTTTCTAAAAGCTTCATCGCGACTTTAAGGTTCATGCTGTTGTCGTCAACAACTAATATGAACCGGGTGCTTGTCTTCCTCTTGGGCGGCGGTGAGACGGCTTTGTGGTGGTTTCCTGTCGGCTTCGCTTCGCCCTTGATGTAGGGAATGGTGAACCAGAAGGTACTCCCTTCATTCTCTTGACTACTGAACCCGATGTCCCCGCGCATGAGGTTGACAAGGTTCTTACTAATGGAGAGGCCTAAACCTGTGCCCCCAAAGCGACGAGTAGTTGATGCTTCAGCTTGGGAGAAAGGCTCAAATAGCAGTGACTGTTTATCAGCTGGTATTCCAAGACCCGTGTCTACAACCGTAAACTTAAGGAACCCGCTGCTGTTGTTGTTTTCCAGCAGCCCCGCTGCTGCTGCTTTGTCTGGGCCAGACACTTCGTTGTTACGTCCTCGTTCGCTAATCTGCGGCTCTGGCTCCGCCTCTATAAAGTCGGCATAGAGATCAATGCGGCCCGTAAAAGTGAACTTGAGAGCATTGCTGAGGATATTGTTGAGAACCTGTCGAAGCCTTCCACTGTCCACCTTAATTGTCTTCTTGTCCTCAGGAATACGGTCATGAAGATGCAAGTGAAGCTTCTTCGATTTGGCTGGATGCCGAAAGACGGTACATAACTCGGAGATAAGCTCACTGACTTCCGTATCCAGCTCCTCCAGTTGTATCCGTCCAGACTCAATCTTCGAGATATCCAAGATATCATTGACAAGTGACATCAGACAAGATGAGCTCTGCTTGAGGCCGATAAGGTAATCTTTTTGTTCACTACTAAGCTGTGTGTCCAGAAGCAGGGATGTGAGCGAGATTATGGCGTTGATAGGGGTTCTAATCTCATGTGACATGTTAGCAAGGAAGGCGGATTTTTGTCTCGACCTGGCAATGGCATTCTGCTCTCTCCAAAGCAGCTTCTCATTCTCTATCTTGGTCATTTCCAGAAGCGCGTTCTTATACTCTGTGATGTCATAGGCGAAGCCAAAGATGCCAATAACGCTGCCATTAGCGTTGCACAGACGGGAGCGTGTGGTCACGAACGTAGCGGCTGCGCCTGACGGAGAGGAGGGTGAGGCGGAAGTAGAAGGAGGGGTGAACAGCGTTTCTTCAACTGTTGACACCGCAGCATTAGCCTTGTTCATCACTTCCAGGTCCTTCTGCCTTAGGTCCTCAGCCACCTCGGGAGAAAAGATCTCATAGTCTGTCTTGCCTACAACATCTGGCGCCGAGCCCATGTTGTTCCCCAAGCCTGAGACCAACTTCAGCACATTGTCATTCGCAAAGGTATACTTGCCCTCTACATCCTTCGTGAAGACTGCAAACTTTGAGTGCTTCAGAATCTCGAGAAGTGACTGCAAGGTCTCAGCATGTCTCTCGTCCACTCTTCTCTCTAGATCAAGTTGACTGGAAAGGTCCTTCACATAAGCTGTGAGGGTCCGTAAAGGTGGCTTTGCTCCTTCCTGTTCAACAACGGGAGTCGTTTCCTCCACGTGAATCTCGACCATGACTTCAGAGCCGTCTTTTCTCAGCGCTGGGACACGGACAGCAGTGCCCAAAAATACCTTGCTGCCTGTCTGTATGTACCGGCTGACACTCTTCAAATGTCGTTCCCGAAATCGCTCAGGAATGATGAGCAGATGGAGTTTGCTCTGACAGGCCTCTTCACTCGACCAGCCAAAGAACTGTGTCGCAGCTTGGTTCCATAGCAGGACGTCACCATCCGCACTCATGGTGATCACTGGGAACGGTGACGCCTCAAGTACTCTTTGTAAGGCGGCTGGGCTTAGCATAGTGAAGAAGAAGATGATAACCACGACGTTTCCGTGCCTACTTCTTTGTCTAAGCCGCCTGGTGGGGTTGATCACACATCTGAGGTTAAGATTGGAGCCACTCCTTATACTAGGTCCCGCGTCATGTTGCTCTTGATGATGCCTCCTCCTGCTGAAGGAACAAGTGTCATGATCCCTGTTGTGTCTCCTCACCGTTTCGCCTTCCTGCGCTCCTGCTGCAAACTTCTTACTACTACGAAACCAAGCTAAAGAGCTGTTGTTTCCTTCGTTGTTGATGAACTGACTTCTAATCAGCCAACAAGATGTGGCCTTCTCACTCCTCCATCATAAGCTGCTGCTGCTGCTGCATCATAATACTAACTTGCACCACTTCTGCATTGTTGACAACTGAGTATTGGGAAAAGTCCCTATCATCATCATTCAGCAGCACCACCCAAAGAACTCTAGCTACAGCAGGTCAATCAGATTTGAGGATTGCTTGCTGCCTGCTAGCAGTGCAGTTGCTGCATTGCCCTTAATATTCAAGACACCTAACGGCTGCCGACACCACTAGCATCATGACCGCAGACTTCCCCACTTCAGCAACAAAAGGAGGAAGACCTAAGACCATCTCCACTTCCGCCACCACTTCCTGTCCTCGCTCTGCTGTGGTTGCCACAGCTTGAATCAAGGGCAGCAGGAGAACAAGCAACGGGTTCGACAAAGTTCATCACCTCAGCCGCCGCCCTGCTCGCTCCTGTCTGTCTGTCGTCCAGCGTCATGTCGATGATCAACATCATGAGGAGCTTGGGACCCATCAGACACAACAGGCAAGAAACGCAGACAGGTGGGCCCCCAGCGGACCCTCCGCCCTCTTAGACCCTCCTTCCTTGCCCACCACCCACCCACCCGTCCCTACACACACACCCTGTACCGGTACAAAAGAGTGCTTGGGTGGGAAAAGAACCTGGAGTAGTTAGGATGGAGAACGGGTGCTGGGGGGTTACTGTAGGACTTAAACCCGGTACTACAGCCCCAGAGTGGTGGTGGACCCTTACTTCGGGTGGGGCCATGCATTTTTTATAGTGTTTAGATGGAGCCAATTAAGCCATAGTTATTGTTAGACGGAGCTAAGTCATAGTCATTGCTAGACGGAGCTAAGCCAAAATTATTGCTAGTTGGAGCTAAGCCATAGTTATTGTTAGATGGAGCGAAGCAATAATCTGGGTACTGTATGAACGGAGCATCGGTCATAGTCAATAGTAGGGGAACTCGATGCGATTACTGTAGGTTATGTTAGCCTATTCGAAGCCATAGATAATAATAGCTGGTGTGGGTGAGGCAGAGCATAGTGTAGGATTAGACTTATTACCTAGTATTATCTTAGGCTTGCTAACTCCGAGGATGTTATTTATAGTAGGCATCCATCACCTAAAGACCTTATAGAAGCATTTTTCTCCTTCTCTCCACACATCAACAACAAGAAGAACATGGGGAAACCCCCCAGTTACCTCCTTTAAGGACCACAGCTGCTGGCTGTTGGCCCCGAACCGCAGCCAGTCCGGACGGACCCGCCGCTGTGCGTTAATCACTTCCTCAACAGAGGCTCCTCCTCAACCAGCATCATCAACATCACCTATTTATTATGAGACCTGAAGAGAGGTAATAATGATGGGGGATAGATGGAGAAGGGTAAACACGACAGGACAGCAGGGGTAATAGTAGAAGAGCCAGAAATATAGAGAGCAAAGGCGGCAGAAGAGACATAATAAACGTTCTTCGTCCTCCTCCCCATCTTCTATTGGTAAGGAGCTAGTGTGATCAGAAGACCGGGTCCTTACTTACTTACCTCCTTACATCTATCGTGGTGGTGGTGGTGGTGGTGAATGAGTCGCCCTACTACTGACTTCCATCGGTTGTCTCCAACGCCTAAAAACATAAAGGAGGCGTGAAAAGGAGTAGTAAATAATTTGAAGTCCTCCGACTGGGACCGCTGCTACTCCTCTCATTAAGATACTACTGCCGAACTTTCTGAGGGATATTGTCATTTGTGCGCTGCCCTGTTGGAGACGACATACACATACATTGGCGCGTTCTGCTGCATGATGAGGAGGAGGGGGATAACACGACGAGAAGAGCGATTAATTGCAGCGAATCTATCTATTAGAACTGTTATTACAAGCTCGTACACTGCCAGCAGGGTCGTCGTAAATATTGATTCCGGGATCACCCGACAGGACGGTCACCATCATCAGGAACGTTGTTACTTATATACTATAATCCCCAAGTAGTGCGACGTAAGATAGATAGATGATGGTTTACTTGGCCCAGCAATAATGATGCTCTACTACTTCACCATCATCAGGAGGCATGATGAGCAATATCGAGCTTTGGGTCTTGAATGATATGCTCCTCGAATAGTTCGTTCGCTTTACGAATAGACGAATCACTCCTCTACCGAGGAATCGGCTCTGGGAGGGGCCCTCATTGTTGAATCCGTTAGTAGCAGGAGAAACGCTGTCATCGCTACTATTTTGCGGAGGAGGGTTACCCTTCTCGTTGTTGTTATTGTCTTGAGCAACAACAACACTAAGTACTAGAATATTCATAATAACATTTACTCTCCCTTCTTCGTTGCCTTCCTACTAGAACAAGAAGATAATTATGGAAGCATAATACGCAGCTGCGAGCATACCTCTTGGGAACCGTGTGCGCAGCAGGTTCTCTAAGGTGGTGCGCCGCCCACCAGCAGTTCCTCATCACCAAGAATGTCATCATCATGGTAGAAGAAGTCAACAAATAGTAGTAGCAGCCGCCGGTGGCTAATGGGAGGAACGACGATGATGATGTTGATGCTGCAGCATGATGTTTGTGCTGATGAATCTTTATTCTTCTATAGGAAACATGTTGTGCACAAGAAGAAGAAAAAAGAGGAGGCCCTTCTTATATACTGGCCTTTCGATGAGCGGCAGATGCTCGTGGGCTCGCAGTTTGCCCTTCAACGAGACAAAGCCTTTCTTCTTCCAAGGGCACCAGCCATCACCGTAATGGATGGTATTCCTTATCTTCTTCTGTCTCCAAGAAGCACTGCTGCTTGCCGCAAGAAGGAGGAAGCAACAAGAAGTACACTTTATTAGCTGCTGCTGCTAACTACTAGCTGCTGCTGCTTCCTTCTTCTAGTAGCTTCTAGTCACGCGAATGAAAGTGGGTACGAGCTACTTATCGTACCGCAGTCTACAAGTACAAGTCGGGGTAGTCACAAACAAAAATAATTGGTAAGGACTTGTTCAAATCTCTGCCCTTGCCTCTTCTTTATAGTTACACTGCTGGCACCATCCACACGTCGCTTATCTGCAAGTACAAGTAGTCTAGTGGTGGACTTCAAGTAGCCTACTTGGCTCACAAGTAGTTCCGTCCCGCCTGCAATAATTGATGTGTGAGGAGGATCATCGGTCAAGAGACAAAGACACAAACACACACTGTGTGGAGCACTGTTTGTTGTTCGAAATAAAAACAATGCATCCTTCCGTACAGTTCTACTGTAATGTCTAGGGGTTCTGCTTTATCGTTTCTAATCAGCATTGTTTAGATTAGAAATGTGTATGGGGCCGTGACAAAGTCTGTCGTGAGCTTGAAGCTCGGTGATCAGTCAGTAAGAAACGAAGCGCAGATGATTCTTCTTGGCCTTTCATTGAGTCACTTGCGCCATTATTCTTCATCATTGTCATTCTGCTGTCTGCCTTAGCCATCATCGGCAGCGCTGGCGCCAGATCGGAAGACAGAGGGCTTTTTCAGTCGGTGAAAGAGTGCGACCGCTAGAGTGGTGGAGGAACACCTGCTGTAAAGCTTATAGGCAGGTAAGCTCGAACACGTTTGACTTAGACTCGGTCCCGGAAAGCTCAACCAAGGCAACCTAAGGACCTAGGGATGGACACTAAGAATGCTCTGCTCTTTGCAATTAGCAGACATCAAGGACAGGATGTTGCTTCATAGAAGTCGAGCCTTGTTGAGGGCAGCAGTGCCATCACTCTACAGAAGAACGGGTCCCACAGTAGCACGACTGTCCCGTTTCTCTTCGACTTTGACTGGCGAGGAGCAAGAGCTGCTGAACTCGCCAAGAGAGGCAATGGATTACGATGTGTTGTTGGTAGGACCTAACAGAATCAGAATAGACGGCGACACCATTCTAACCCTTTGGCTCAGGTCGGCGGTGGCCCTGCAAGTCTTAGTGCGGCTATTAGACTGAAGCAACTGTCAAATGAGGCTGGAGTGGATTTGTCAGTGTGCATTGTGGAGAAAGGAGCTGAGATTGGCTCTCATATCCTCTCAGGTAAGCGGAAAAAGAAACAGGAGATGGTTTGGAAGTCAGGCTAGCTTCCCTCAGCGTCATATCTCAATGTTCCCCTCCTTCGCTTGTTGCTGCTCCTCGAAAGTGGGCCTCCTTAGCAAATTTGGTCTTTTGTTGTTGCCAAACTCTGTCTGTCTCCCTCTTACTCTCTTCTCTCCATGCGCTCTCTCTGAAGGCAACGTCTTTGAGCCTCGGGCTCTAAATGAGCTTATTCCTGACTGGAAGGAGAAAGGGGCCCCGCTAGAGACAGAAGTGACTGAGGACAGCTTTCTATTTATGTCCAAGGAAAAGTCCATCAGACTACCAAACTTCCTTCTTCCTCCTGAGCAGGTTCGTGGGGTCGCACTTCAGACCCAGGCAATTTGTCTTCGATCGGCCACTCCTAGGATATTGACCCTCTTGCATCTATATTGTAGAGTTTCTTGTCCCTCTGTCCTGTCGGACAACGTTTACTCTTTATGGTGGGAAGATTAACCATCTACTTGTTATTCCTTCGTCGCTACTTCTTCAGCACAATCAAGGCAATTATGTTATCAGTCTTGGCAAACTCGTCCGGTGGTTGGGAGAACAGGCGGAAGAGCTTGGTGTGGAGATCTATCCAGGCTTTTCAGCATCTGAGGTGAGCTTGGCTTGCTCTGTAAGCGTTCGGCGAGAAGATCGAGTATCGGGTTATGATCAGCGACGAAACGATGACAAGAAAAGAGTGAAGCGTACATTCGAAGCCAGTTACAGATAGTGACGCGCAAGCGCTTTTACTAATGGTTTGGGCTGGATAGAGGAGAAGAGCGAAGAGGTAACGAGAATTGAGAAAGCCGGGAGGGAGGGCGAAAGGGGGGTCCAACGTGGCAGAATAACTGCGAGGGAGGTTCTAAGGAGCGTTTGACTTTTCTGCCAGGTATTATACAGAGAGGATGGAAGTGTGCTCGGCATCGCCACAAGAGATGTAGGTGTAGGCAAGGATGGAAAGCCTAAGTCGACATTCGCGCGGGGAATGGAGCTTCGCGCAAGACAAACTTTGTTTGGAGAGGGTGCCAGAGGTTCTTGCAGCGAGGAACTGATGCGAAAATTCAACCTTAGAGAAGGTCGCCAGCCTCAGACGTACGGACTAGGTGTCAAGGAGGTAAGAGAACAGCAGGATGAAAGCAAGCCATTCCATTCAAACCCTTTCACCACCCTAAGTATCTTCCTCTTAAGTGCTCCAACCTGGGCTTAGCACTACGACCTTACACACCAAACGCATTCCTTCTCCGCTCTGCCCGACCCCTAAGACTTTCGGCCTGCCTCTTACCCATTCGTCCTCTCAACTGTGCTCGGTGGCAGGTTTGGGAGGTTCCAGAGGATAAAATCAAGCCAGGTAACAAGTGCAATTGACCGAGCATCAGATCACCTCACTCCCATTCTGCTCTGGGTCTGATTCTATTCTACTCATCTTGTTTCCTAATCCATAATAGGCTTTGTTCAGCATAGTTTGGGCTGGCCACTGCAGAACTCTCTCTTTGACAAGAACTTTGGAGGCTCTTTCCTCTACCATATGAAGCCCAATCTAGTGCTGATCGGCTATGTCGTGGGGCTGGACTATGAGAACCCTTATCTCTCTCCTTATGAAGAGTTCCAGAGGTGGAAGACGCATCCAGATATCAAAAAGCATCTGGAAGGTGAGTGCCCATCGGAGAGTCTAGCTGTCTCTCTCTCTCATTGCACGCAATGGGACATCCGGCAAATTACTCCTGGCCATAGACTTCTAAGTGTTAGCCCCTGACGAGTCAATGTTCACTCATCTGTGCCATTCGTGGTCATTTCGTCTTCTAGGGGGCAACTGCATTTCTTATGGCGCTCGAGTGCTCAACGAAGGCGGATACCATGCGATCCCTAAGCTAACCTTCCCCGGTGGAGCCCTCATCGGGTGCTCCGCTGGCTTTTTGAACTCAGTAAAGATCAAGGTGGGAAGACCACCCTTACTTTCAACTTTTCGCTATCTCCCTCCCCGTACCTTGCTCTCGCTCTGTGTCTCGCACCAAATTGCTATGACTCTCATACTATTCCCATCGGCTGGGCTCATGGGCAGTATAGGAACAAAGATGTTTCTTCATAAGACCGCTTTTGAAATGTTTTCCAGGACTCGATAACTCTGTCGCTAACCTTTACTCCTGTGTCTTGCCAAACTAGGGAAGCCACACGGCTATGAAGTCGGGGATGGTCGCCGCAGAAGCTGTTTTCGCTGCCCTTCAGGGGTCAGGGAAGGAACCTGTGGCCAGCACTGGAGAGCTAGATCTCTCGGAGAATGCGGTGGAAGTAGAGCAGTAGGTCTTCCTCTTTCTTTCTAACTGCAAGGCAGAGTTAACTTTCTTGAAACCTCATCCGGTTTCCCGGCTGCACATACTCCTCGTCTACTGGCAACCCAATTTTGCGCTTTTCCAACTGCTCCTGTCGCCGTCTCCCTGTGTCCTGGGTGCACTCACTTTCCCTTGTTTGAAGGTACGAGCACGACTTGAAAAAGTCGTGGGTCTTTGATGAGTTAAAGCGGGTCCGGAACACGCATGCCGCGTTCCACTGGGGTCTAGTTCCGGGCCTCGCATATGCGGCTCTTGAGTCTTTCATCCTCAGGGGCAAGGTAAGAGAAAAGAGGCAAACGAA
>FLMG01002842.1:3895-18895 GCA_900088475.1 Hyphochytrium catenoides | reverse complement strand
TGCCACCTCCTCCCTCTCACTTCGTTGAAAACTCCAGTACGCCATGTGGTTGATAAACGGCAAATCCTCCTTCCTCTTGCCTTGTGTCTCTTTCTCGTCTTATTTATTTTTCTTCTCTCTGCGTTCTACTCTTTTCGTTATTCTTTGCTCATCCTTTCACATCCTCTTCTTTGACTCTTTCTACAAAGTCTCTCTGATAGTCCACTTTGTCTCTCGCTGCCTTGGCATCTGTGTCGCCTCAACTGATGTTTCCCCTTTCGCTCCTTGTAGACCTGCGAGATATTTGTCATTGGAGAGATCATCTTCATCGTCTTCTGGACGGTCACTGCCGTGGCTGGGCCGTTTATGAACTATGGCCTTGCAACTTGCTTCAACACTGGCGCCTACCTGGAGCTCAGCGTGCAGCTCATCAACGTTATAATCTATTGCTTGGCATGGAAGCAGATCAACCTCTTCAACCTTTATAGACACCATCTGGAGCTTCACTATTGCACGTTTGGCTTCAAAGTCGCCGAGAGTGGCGTCCGGTGAGCCAGAGAGAATAAAAGAACTCTAATCTAGCTTCTCACTTCCTTCTCTGCCGAGTGTAGTGTTTCTTAGACTGTTGACTTCTCTTCCACCGTGGCGAGATCCCCTTCCAACTCTCTGGCGATACGAGTCTGCGCCTCCTTCTCTTCTACTTCCTAGAACTGAGTGTTAACGGTGTGGGATGCCTTCATGGCCCCTTCCCCTTTGCTATTGTCTTTTCTGTCTTTCTCACTTGTCTCTCTCTCTCTTCACGATGACTAGGAAGCCTTCTCTAATGTCCATCTCTTTCCTTCTCTTTTCTTAATTTTATTTGCTCAGCTCCAAGTTTCCAGTCTGTCTTTCTCGCTGGAGCTGCTTTTTACAGCGCTATCAGGCTAAGAAAGAGTTTAGGAGAAAATTGGTGGATGCTGCCAGCTTGGGGCAGGGAGAGGAGGTTACAAAGCTGGTAGAACGCGGAAGGTCGTACTCAGCAATTCTCGTTTTTCTCTTTCCCTCCCTCTCTCTCCCTTTCTCTTTGCCCTTTCTCTTTGCCTTTCTCAACCTCGGGCTTTTCTCCTCCATTTCTCCCTATCCCTTGTGTCACCCTCTCTTCTCTAGCTCCCTCTCGTTTCTCCTTGTTTCAATCTCTCTCATTCTGCTCCTCCGGGTTCATTCTCTCTCACTACTCTCACTCGCGCCTGTTGCTGGCAGTGATCCTGGATTATCAGTCAGTTTCCTTTCATCTGCTATATGTCTCGCGTTCCCAACGTTTACACCTGGCCCCTCTCTTGTGCAGACACTTCCGTCTCTCTGTCTCCTTAAAACTTTGCTCGCCTTCCCTTCTGCCCTCTGTCTCTTTCCTCTCTTCCTCTCTCCCTTTGGGCTTTTTTGCCTCTCTTACTCTCTGACTTCTCCGTCTCTTTCAAACTATGTAGAAAGGAGTTTGGAGCAGACTTTATTGTACGGATGTACCGCTCTCCTCCTTCTCTTTGGGGTTACCTTGGGATCAGTAACTTGAACCCTCTGCACGCTGCCGCGGCCTATGGACACGTGGAGGTGATGGCGACCCTTCTGCAGCATGGTTTTGAGGTCAACATGCTAGACAGGGCGGAGCACAGGTGAGGGGAGAGGAGAGGATCTTGCTTGACGGTTGATAACAATGGTTCAATGAGAAGATGGGGCCAGGAAGAAGAAGACAAGAACCCCAAAGCTTGAAAAAGAGAAGAAAAAAGGAGGGAGTAAGGGAGAGCAGAGGTGGGAAGAGCGAAACAGAGGGAGAGAGAGAGAGGTGATTACAAAGAAAGCGTCAAGGAGGTCGTGGGAAGGTAAGATCAGATAGAGAAGCACAGCAGAATGACAGTATGACGGCATTGCGTGCTAAGCTTTCTCTCTTCCTCACCCTTCTCACCTTCTGTTCCCCGTTTCTTCCTATCTCGCTCGCTCCCTCTATTGCCAGCGGCTTAAGTCTGCGGAACTTCTATATCTGGTGCATCCATTATCTCTTCTTCTTTGGCTGGACTCGCTCCAAAGCCATCAGATACCATGGATCAGCAGAAATCTGTCAGAGCGATGTCCTGGCAAGGTAAATCCTAAGAACAGAGATAATGATATCTTGGTCTCTCGTTCCATGGCCCCGTCCTATTGCCTTAAAAGTTCTTCAACGCTCATGGTCCTCTTTCTCTCTCTTGGTCCATTAGCGAGTGGTTGTGCTCACTTTCTCTGCTCTACCTCAGCGCTTTGCATGTAGCGGCGGCCAACGGTCAAGTCGCTGCCGTAAAGTGGCTAATCGACCACCAGGCAGATGTTAACATTCTCTCCAAGGGAATAACAGCTGAGAGCTGTGTCCCTCCCCTCTACTGGGTAGACAACGTACAGGTCCTCAAGGTAAGAGCCACTCTGCCTTTCTCCCTCCCAACAGCGTTTGCTTGTCCAAGACTGTCCATCTCTCCCCTTCAACAGAGTTAGAGACTACTTTTCGCTCTTTCTTCAGTGTTTCTTCCTTCTCTACTCCTTTCCATCCCCATTTCAGCTACTTCTTAGTCTGCTGACTCGTCATGATGGAGGCGGAGATAAACTCATTCTTACGGTCCTCTCCTTTGCTTCTCCCTCTCTCTCTGCTGAATTTCGTCTTGTTTGCACCTCCTGGCCTCTCCTCCTTTTTCTCTACTCGGCTCAAATATCTCTGCTTCTCTGGCTCTTCTATAGGTCCTCCTGTGTCACGGTGCGAACCTTCTTTACATCCCTCGCGCTGGCTCGTACATGCGCCTCACAGTGCTCCAGAGAGCATATCTTCGAGAGCAGAAGGCCCTCTACCGCATGCTGGAAGAGTGGGGAGGAGATGTAGCTCTCTCACCCTTGCACACAGCTGCAGCAGAGAATGATAAGAAAAGAATAGAGAGAATTCTCTCTTTCGGTCTCTCCCCCGACACTCTGGGAGACCAGTTCCCTGCTGCTTCTCTTCGTACTCCTCTTCATTGGGCTGCCATAGTGGGTGCTCTGGATGCTATAGAGACTCTTATCAAAGCAGGGGCGGATGTCAACGCGAGGGATGTCTTTGGAAAGACACCACTTCACTGGTAGACATGCACTGCCTACACATGTCCATGTCTGCCTACGTTCTTGAGTGCTGGCTATCTTCCTTGTGTTTCTCTTACTCTCTATGTGTGCCTCTCTAGATGTCCCGCGTTGCTCTTCGGATCTCCTTAGTTTTCTAGCATCTCTCTCTGTCGGGGTCTCTGCTTTCTGCTTTTTCTTTCATAGATTCTTATACTTCTTAAACAGCCCTCTCACTCACTCATTCGCTTTTCCCTCTTTTTTCTCTATGCCTCCAACTCTCTCTCTCGCTTGCTTGCTTGTCGGTCTCGCTTCGTCTACAGGGCATCCCGTCATAGTCACGCCTCAGCTATGGATCTTCTCCTCAGTGCTGGCGCCAATCCCAACATCAGAGACAATCAAGGCCGCACACCTCTTCTTCTTGCCGCAGAGGTCCGTCCTCTCTCTCTGTCTAGCAGTTAGTCTTCCTCCCCTCCCCCATTGTCTGTCTCCATCATCTTCTCTCTCTATCTCAAGCCCTTTTGAGGTTCCTCATCACACCCTTCTCCTCTCTTTCTCGTTCTCTGTTTTCTCCCCGTCTTCTGTCGCCCTTTCTCTCTCTCTTTCCGCTCTCTCTCTCCTCCGTCTCTGTTCCCGGCTAATTTGTTAATATTCTTCCCTTTCCCATTGTTGTGCTTTTGCGTTTTCGGGCTCTCTCTGCAGGTTGATGACATCTTTCCGGCCGTTGTGTCTCAGTTGCTGGCAAGCGGGGCTGACATTCACGCCACAATAGAGGAGAGTGGAGATACAGCGTTGCACATCGCACTCAAATTGGAGAACAGATCCACCGCTCTCTCGTTCATCAAATATGGTAGGAATAGCATTGCGCTGTCTCTTTCTTGACAAGAGGAAGAGCTTGCCAAGTTGGTACTTCACGTCATTCCTCGTAGCGGCTCAGTGTTCTGCTAGTACATATCCCTTCCTCGGTCTCAACCTTTCTCCTTGTTTCTTC
Organism: Hyphochytrium catenoides; assembly: GCA_900088475.1. Classification (NCBI taxonomy): domain Eukaryota; class Hyphochytriomycetes; order Hyphochytriales; family Hyphochytriaceae; genus Hyphochytrium; species Hyphochytrium catenoides. Next base: position 14,844 of record FLMG01002842.1, on the reverse strand, counting down.
CTTAAGCTTTTCGGCTTTGTTATGGGCCATGCCCATATATGACTGTGAACTTTCTCTTTGGGGCTGTCGTCCTGGCCCCTCAATGGCTTTCTTCCGGTTGTCATATCCTGCTCTCCTCTCGCAGGCGGAGATCTGATGCGAACAAACAAAGAAGGCAAGCGCCCCATCGACTGCACGACGAGCACTGAGCTCCAGTTCGCCGTGAAGAAGGAGGCAGGAGCGAGGGACGTTATGATTAGCTACGCTCATTCACAAAGAGAGTTTGCGTTAAAGGTACGACGCTATCTTTTTGCTTCCTCTCTCCATCTCTTGCATTCCGTGGTTGCTGGTATACAGCTTTCCGTGTCTGCAGATCGTCTTCTTTTCGCTGCTCTCATGAGTAGCAAGGCCCGCTCAGCTTTTAGGGCAAAGGAAAAGCTTATTCTGCCATTATCTATCTGGGTATATTGCTAACGGAGCTGTGCTAGGTTCGCAAGAGCCTAGAAGATAACAACATAACAACCTGGATGGATAGTATGGACCCTTCTGGCATAGGTGAGAGATACTAAGCCAGACGGTTGAGAAGGTTGGCTTATTCAGAAAGAGAGACAGACAGACAGACAGACAGAAACACACAGATGGGAGGCCTTCCGTCCCTCACGTCTAACTTCCGGGTACTTCATCTCCATTATCTCGCAGGAGCTGGAGCTGTTTGGAGAGAGGAGATTGCCAGGGGCATCCAGAACGCGTCCGTGGTCCTCTGTATCCTCAGTAAGGACTACGCAAAGAGCGAGTGGTGCATGAAAGAACTGGCCTTCGCTAAACAGGAAGGGGTCCCGGTCGTTGCATCTCTTATAGAGAAGATGACCATAGATGACGAGCTGCAAGTCTATCTTTACACTCGACAGATCGTGCACTTTGACTCCTGCTTCTTATCTCCTCCTCCATCAAAAGATCGAGAGAAAGAAGGAGGGGACAAAGTCAGCGCAATGGCAATTGATGAGGAAGAGTATGCCCATCGTCTCTGTCTTCTTCTGGATGGTCTCAGAGATGAGATAGAGAAGCACAGGCTGGAGTTTTGGGAGGACGACGCATCATCCGAGATAGAAGAACCCCGAGTACGACGACGAAGTAGCATCTCTTCCTGTGGCACTGGGGACATGACGTTACTTTCTGGAGGTGAGCAAGGAAGGAAAGGGAGGGCAAGGGAACAGGACAAGGGAGGGATGAGAGCACTGAAGTGGGACAGAGAAGAGCGTGAAGACGCGCTTTAAGAATGAGGAGTGTTAGAGTTCAATCATTGCCAGCTCAACTCTCATTCTATCCTCTGTCTTCTGTCCAGGGTCTCCGGTCCCCAGTTCTCTTTCAATCTTCATCTCTCATGGAGACTGTCATCCAGAGTTCGCTCGACAGCTCCAGAAAGAGTTCAGACGGCAGGGTTGCTTGTGCACCATTGACTCGGGAAGCGCCACAGCGGACATGAAAGAGAGGATCGTTGCTGCTAAGGTTCGCACACTCTTTCCCACCTAGCGACGTCTGTGTCTTATTCTCTCTCTCGTTCTTCCATTGACTACAATGATCTCTCCTCAACACTTACTTTCATCCCTTACATGTCTCCTCGTCCGAGCCGCCCGTACCTAGCCAATGACCTCATGCTACCTAATACGATTGGAGGGTTGGCCCTAATGTCTGGTTCTCTCTTTCTCGTTCTGATCCTGTTTAGGACAATATCCTCAGCTGCACACTGTTCATCGTCATCCTCTCAAGAGAATCATCCCGCACTGTCCTAGTCAACGACCAACTCGCTTTTGCAGAGGATAAGGGCAAGAAGCTCGTGCCAATCATCCTCTCCAACCCTAAGTTAGATGCCGGAAAGCTTTACACCTTGAGCCGCTCCCAGCTCTTCCACTTTGCCGAGGGTGTTGGGTTCTCTTCCTCCTTCCAGAGCCTTATGGATTATGTCCAACAGCAAGCGCAAGAAGAAGAGGCTTGTCCCTCTTCTTCGCGGTCTTCAATCTCTTCATCCTCTCCTTTCCTGAGCTTGGGAGAGACCAAAAGCAGAGCTCTCTCGTTCTCCTCTCTCTATTCCGCCAACGCTGGCCGACGAAAGAGTTCTTCCCGGTCGTCCATGACGCAAGGTTCTTCCCTGTCACTCAATCTCATTCGAAGAAGCATTCTGGAAGGTCCGGAAGAGAGAGAAATAGAGAATGACAAGCTCACAATAAGGGCAGTTCCAGGGCCAGAGAAGGAGGGGCCGGCAGAGCATGAAGGCAAGACAGGTAGAGCCCAGCTTGACGATAACCAGATGGAGGCCATGGCTGAAGGCTACCTGGGCAAGGAATTGGCTTCAGTAACAAGACCTGAAGAAGCTGAAGTGTTAGCAACCTAGTCGCCTTTGATGCTAGTTGCGTGTACGAGAGAGGTGAAAGATGATCCATAGAGACGAATCGTAAGCAGAGCCATGCGTTCGCGAGGAGGAACAGCAAGGGGAGCATCACGATATGAAGCTCCTTACACCGTTCTGTCTCCCGAAGCCCATTTTTAACGAAGTCCTTCACTCTCTCTCTCTCTTTCTTTCTTTCTCTCTCTCTCTCTCTTTCTCTTCCTCTTCTTCCTAACGTAATATGAACCCTCCTTCTCTTGGACATTCGTGCAGTCCTCTCAACACTGAATAGAACTTTGATAGCTGCCAGGGAAGCCTCAAATACCCATTTTATCAGACTTAAGCTACGGAGCTCCCAAAGCAGCCCATGTTAGGTATCTAATAAAGAAGTCCACGGGATACGTTTCCCATTATCTTCAGCCTAAACTCTACGTCAGATTGAGATCGGCCCACCCAGATGTACTCACGAACCTTAGCCCCAGTACAGGGCACGATGCTGTGACATAGAGACTACAAGCTACTGGACCACGTGCGTTCATAGCGCACTGTACTGTCAGCTGGAAGCCAGGTCAACCTGCCTTTGACCCTGTTATTTAGAGAGAGCTCCTTCCATAGAACTGCGGCGTTATCGGCACCTTCGTGGCCCCGCGCGCCGCTCGTGATCTACGGATGCATTCCAATCAATCTATATCCCCTCAGCAGCTCCCTCAGCCCATCCCCGGCCACCGGTCCACGCATCTCCTTCTGCTCCAGCAAGCTTCGCGGTCTCCGCGCCAAGATTAATAACGCCAGGTCATGTGTCCTTTCTCTGCCCGACAGCGCCAGATCCTGCAGCTCCCAAAGCTTCAATAAGAACCAAACGCCTAATGTTTCAACCAAGAAAGCTTCGTCTGGGATCTCTGTATCTTTCACAAAGCTATTTCCGACGGTAGACAGCTTGATCCAACCTGCCAAGAAGTTTTGGGCGTATGAATCTTTTCATTGTCCTGCCTACTACAGGGGTAGCTCTGAACACCCTCCATTACCTTCCCTCCCATCATCCTTCGAGCCAGATCCCGGTCCTCGCCTTTCCTGTCAATACTTTTTGCCGCTCCGTGACCGGTCTGCTGCCTAGCAAACCAGCGGGCCTCTCGGCCTTATTAACCCCTTTTGCTGAAAAGTAGAGATCTGCAGACTCTTGGGGATCTGCATTGACGTCTCTGGAGCAGTCTGGAGACAATATTAGGCCGAGTCCGCGCTCGGGATTGAGTGACAGAGAAGCTGAGTCTAACGTGTGCGTGTGTGGTTCTTATGGGCATTCTGATGCTCAGCAACGTCCGCTACCCTATGCTTTCGTTGGAGGGCTAACGAGCTTCAAGCCTGTGAGAGGGGGCTGCTTCAAGGACCGCACGTGGCGTCAGCCTCTGTGAGCAGAAGGGTAAAATGGTGGAAGACAGGCGCAAGCGAAAGAAGAAGCAGCAGCTGCAGTCCGGCGTCCCTAATGTTTTGCAGCTAGATGATCTCTCTGAGGGTGCCATCCTGAACACGCTATCAGCGCGCTACAGCAGGGATGACGTTTACACGTTTGTTGGCCCGATTCTCATCTCCATCAACCCGTATAAGACGACGGCTCCCATATCTGAACTGTACACAGAGGTAAGTGCTGCCATACTACTGGTGAGATGAAGCGTGGCTCACTCTCCTCCTTGCTCATATTTGCTGCCTGTCCATTACCTTCACAGTCGAAGATGCTGCAGTATCAAGGCAAAGCTCAAGGCGCAATGCCTCCACATCTTTTCATTGTCGCTGACAAGGCCTACACTGATCTGGTGGAAGCTTCGTCTGATGGCCCGTCAAGCCAGACAATCATTATCAGTGGAGAAAGTGGGGCAGGGAAGACGGAGGCAACGAAGATCATCATGCAATATCTGGCGAGGATAACGCATTCTGCTATCCCCAAGCATGGCATGGGCTTAGGCAGTCCAGGGTCTCAGAGAGGAATTTTTAAGGGCAACAACATGCAGGATTTCTTCGACACACTAAGCACTCTGGAGCAGAAAGTCCTTGACGCAAACCCTCTTCTAGAGTCCTTCGGCAATGCGAAGACTCTACGCAATGATAACTCTTCGCGCTTTGGAAAGTTTATAGAGATTCAGTTTGACAATGTCGGCAGGATTATCGGCGCAGAGATATCGAACTTTCTGCTGGAGAAGACGAGAATTGTCGCGCCCACAACAGACGAGAGAAACTTTCATATATTCTACCAGGTGAGCGACCCAGCAGCCTTACTATTCCTCTTGGGCTTGGCAAGCCGTGGTGAGCTTGTCTTTGGCTCTCTTGGGTCACTATTGCATTCGGAAGATGTATATTGCCATTTTTGCTCTTTTGTGCTCTCCTGTGGTGCTCTAAAGGATAGTAAGGGAGTCTAAGGTTCTTAACATTCCGTGTAGCTGCTCTCGACAGAGGATCAGACTCTAAGATCAGAGCTACACCTTAAGCCACCCCATGAGTTTTTCTATTTGAACCAAAGCGAATGTTATACGCTGGAAGGAAGGTGCGTGCGCAAGGTTGCTTCTTTCACAGCAACATAATGGCGGGGTTGCTGTCACCTCTTCTATTTCTTCACAGCTCTGTCTTTCCTCCCTGCAATTCTGGCCTTTCTTGCCAAACTTTCTTGCTGCTATCCCGACTCAAGCCCTATAAACATCTTAGGAATGACAAGGAAGAACTGGCAACGACGGAGGAGTGCATGAGAAGGATTGGCATCTCTGGAGAGAGTAGGAGAGAGCTGTTTCGGACCTTGGTGAGCCCTCCAATAACCTCTTGTCGGTCATTGCCCGATCTGTTTGGCGCAAGTCCTACTATCTTTATAATATTATCACTCTAGTCCTCAATACGCTTTCTCGCCCTTGTCTCCTCGCATCCGCTATCTATAGGCTGCAATTCTCCATTTGGGAGACGTCAAGTTTACTCTGGATCGTGACGAGTGTGTTCCGGAAAACGAAGAGTCTCTCTCTTCACTCTCGCTCGTGGCTAATTTGTTAGGCGTTCAGCTGTCTGATCTAACGACGGCATTGTGCAAAAGACAGCTGCTCGTGGGAGGAAAAGTGATCATTCAAGAGCAGAGGATAGACCAAGCCTTAGACAAGCGTGATGCTCTTGGTGAGGCAGTACAAATTTTGGAATCTCTTGAAAAATGTCCATGTTCTGTTCCGACATTGTCTCCAGAGCAAAGACAGGAGAATGTAGCATTCTTTGGCTTCTCAGCGATGTACTTACCTTATTGCGCTCCCAACAACTCTCGCTCTTTTGCAGCCAAGGCTTTATATTCTTCGCTCTTCCAATGGTTAGTCTCTGAGTTGAACTCCACAATAAGCATATACTGCAAAACTGGGAGGAGAAAAGCCTCTTCCTCTACTCCGTTTATCGGTGTGCTGGATATCTATGGCTTTGAGAAGTTTGAGTGGAACACTTTCGAGCAGCTCTGCATAAATTATGCGAACGAGAAGCTCCAGAGGCACTTCAATAGGCATATCTTTGAGGTGCAGAACACGTCTAGCTCGCTCTTTCGTGGCCTCTTCTTGCTCAGAGCATTTTTCTTCAAGCCCTCCACATGCAGTCTGCTGTCACTCTGTTATCTTGCATGTTACCACTACTTCAGGGTCAAGCTTCCCTCTTACCTTTCATTTTTTGTCTATTAGGTGGAGCAAGATGAGTACAAGCGTGAGGGCATCGACTGGACCTTTATTTCCTTCCAAGACAATGCAGACTGTGTAGAGCTCATTGAAGGGAAGCCAAATAATGTTCCAGGCATTCTCATGGCACTAGACGATATCTGGAGACTCAGTGGAGAGGAGGCCAACAAAAAGCTGTTGTCGCAGCTGAACTCGTCCTTCGGAGCGGATGGCAGAACCATGAAGCATTCGTATTATAGGCAACCCAAAATACGTGGCGATAGGGAGTTTGGCATCGTTCATTATGCAGGTGGGGCCGGGAACATGATGATAAGCCAAGGATCAGAGTGAAGCAGGGGAGGGGTAGACGTTTATAATGGGCAAGACGTGTCATTAAGGACAGTCCAGCTTAGGACGGAACCTAAAAGGAAAGAGGAAGGACGATAGACAGAGAGTTGTGCGCCTAGCATTGTAAAGGGAGAGAGAGAGACACAATCATGTGGCAGAGTGTGAAGTATCTATTGCAGGCGCTGTATTAACGAATCTCTGGGCGCAGGTGAAGTCTACTACGACGTTACTGGCTGGAACGATAAGAACAATGATACGATGAACGAGGACCTGAAGAAGCTGATACAGAGTAGCAGCAGCACGTGGCTGGCAGCAGTCTTTGAGAAGAGTAGGAAGCCAGAGGAGGAGCCTAGCAAGGACAAGACTCCTGTTCGCCGTCCTCCCCCAGGTAGACCTGTTTAAACCGCACTACCTGTGAAGGACACAGAGTGGGGACTCTGGACCGTAGAGAGAGCAAGGCTTCGTCTTCCTTCCACACGTCCCATATTTGCTTTCCATCCCGCGATGCCCATTCACTGATACAGAAGGCATATACGATCGCTTAACTTTCCTTCGCTCCTCATAGGCTCTCAGTCTCAGACAGGAGAAACAGCGCGGAAGACAAGTCGCAACCTACGCGAACAAAGTGTGGGCTACCAGTTCCGCACCCAGCTGTCGGAGCTAATGACCACCATTTCCAATACTCGTCCGCACTACATCCGGTACGAAGTCAATATATCATTCAAATGTTGCTATGTCGTCTCTGTTGTTCTCACCTCCTGTTGGCAGTCCTCGCGTCAACCTCTACACTCGTGAGCATTCTGATCTTGCCTCCGTTGCCTTTTCTTGTGGCTCCTGCGCGAGCTCCTTCTCAGAATCTCGCCAACTTCTCCTTGTACCCTTTTTTCTCAGGTGTATCAAGCCCAATCAAGAAAAGCTGCCAAACAAGTTTGTGGATGAAGAGGTTCTAAGGCAACTGAAGTATGCAGGTAACGTAGTTTGTCAACCTTCTTGTCCACGTCCGCCCTCTACCCTGGCGACCAATGAACATACTACCACATGCTAGAACTCTGACCATTGACCACTCCCCTCTCTCAGCATCTTCCGTCTTCATTGTGTCAGATATGCTATCCGTAGTCCTTCCTCTCTTTCTTTCCTAGCTTATCTTTGGCTTCCTCGCAACCAAGTATCTCTCGTGCTTCAGCGACGAGTTTTTCAACGTCCTTTCACTCTGTGACAACTAGGAATGTTTGAGACTGTGAAGATCCGCCGTCAGGGATTTGCCTTGCGGGAAGAGCACGACGACTTCTTTCATCATTTTTCTGTTCTTTACCCTGAGGCGGAGGATATTGAGGAGCTAGTTGAGCATATCTCAAAGGTTTTGAAGGCAGGCAAGGATCAGTGGCAGCTAGGCAGTTCCAAGGTGTTCCTGCGGTACGGCTAGGCTTAGCTTCTTCTCACATCCTAGCTTGACTGCATCATCAATCTCCTCTTCTCAGATGCAGCCTACTCCCCCCCTTCGTAGTCCTACTAACCGCAGCCGTAACTACCTTTGTGCCGCTGCTTTCTACAACTCGTCTCCACTCACTAGGTATGAAATGAGCGCCAAACTAGAGTCTTTCGTACAAATTCGCAAGAAGTTCGCAGGTCATACTATTCAGTGCTGGTGGAGAGCGAGGCTGCGGGCACGGAAGCTACAAGCGACAAGAGAGCTCCTCGCGTCTTTTTTATACGTTTGTCTCCTTAGAGGCCGCTTTCTCAAGATCAGAAAACGTGCCGTTCAGATACAAAGCGTCTATCGACGACACGTAGCTAGGCAAGAGTTATCCAGACGGCGCCGCCTTGGAAAGCAGGCAGTAATTATACAGCGAATAGCACGGGGATGGTTGACAAGGAGAAGGTTAGCCAAGGACGAATTTGAAGATGTGACAAGGGAGGCGCTGGACCAGATGATCAAGGGAAAGGAGGAGGAGCTCCAGAACGCAGTGAGAGAGAAGCAGTTCCTACGCTGCACCTCCCTCCAAAAGGAGCTTGACAATCTGTTAGAGGCAAAGAAGAAGAAAAGGACAGCGGAGGAGCTTGAAGAAGAGATCAACGAGCAGGAAAGGGCGCTCGAGGCTGCAATTCGCACTTCAAAATTCTTTCTCTGCCAAGATATACAGCAAGGGCTGGACGAGCTAAGGGTTGCCCGCTATCGGGCTCCTGAGACCTTTGACTCCTTGTCTCCCACGCAGTTGGACGTCAAAATTTCAGCGTTCGAACGAGCTCTGGAGGCAGCCACTGCAGAAAACAAGCAGGCGTTAAGAAAGGCCATCGAAGACAAGCTACAAGTTATTCGTGCTGTGAGGAGGCAGAAGAGGACATTGGCGGACTTCGATCAAGACATTAAGAGCACAGAGAAAAGGCTAGGGGAGGCCCTCCAGAAGAAAGACTTCAGGCTCTGCGCCGAGCTACAGAGTGAACTGGACACCTTAACAGCTGGTCGCCAGGCGCTCTTGGACAGCGAAGAGACGGAGCACGAGAAGCTGAAGGAAGGGAAAGGAAAAAACGGAGAGTCAGAGGACAGAAGAACTCTAGAAGACCTAAGACTAGAACTCTCCCAAGCGGAGGTCGCCCTGAATACTGCTCTGCAGAAGAAGGATTTCCAGCAGTGTGCGTCACTGCAAACAATGATCCAGGACTTGAAAGGACAGATAGAGAGATGTGAGAGATCTAACAAAGTCTCGCCCCCGCCAAACCTCCCCCTGCCTCAAGTCAAGCTTCCCGCAGGCTCACCTTCTCCTTCTCATCTTCCTCTTGCCCGCGTTCCTGTGCCCACCGTATCACCAACCATGGCAACTAACCCTCCGGCGACCACCAGTCGTCCTTCTGCATCGACACCCATCGTGTCGGCTCAATCTCTTACATCTTCTCGTGCTTCTACCATACCACGGCCTGCTGCAGTTCCCACTCTACCCAGGGCCTCGACTGTTCCCAAAATTGCTCTCAAAGAGTCGTCTGTGTCTCCTCTGCCAGGCTCTTCTCCGCAAGCAAGTCCCAAGGCAACATCAACGGTTGTATCATCTGCATCTGCTGCCGCTCGGGTAAGTGTGACACCAGTAAAGGCTGCAGAACCAAGGAATACTATTCGGACCTCTGGCGAAGCAACAACTCCAGTTCTGACTCGCTTTTCTCAGCCTGGGGTTGAAGGGACAAGACCAGCTCGTTCGTCTTCTGTGACCTCCCTGACCGCCTTCACCACGCCTGGTGTTCAAAGGGAACATGGGAGAGGCGGGGAAGGGAACAAGAATGAGAAGAAAGTTCGAGACCTTCGTCCTTCCAAGGCGGTAGTTATCTCTCCTCAACACTCTGTTTTCGATGCGGCACAGCTGATGCTCTCAAAGAGAGCAGATGCTGCTTTGATTGTCAGTGAGTCAGGAGAGCTTGTTGGCATCCTCACAGACACAGACGTAACCCGAAAGGTAGTGTCCAAAGGCCTGTCCTCCACCCTTACGGTAGTGGAGGACATAATGACCCGAGATCCCAAGTTCGTTTCGACCGAAGACAGCGCTTTGGACGCATTATCGGTGATGTTGGACGGCCACTTCCGCCACTTGCCAGTGGTCAACGGGCAAGGTGTGGTGGACGGAATCTTGAACATTGCCCGCTGCTTGCATGCGGCGACCTCTAAAATGAAGAGTGTCAACCAGGCGGCAAATACGCACCTCGACGGTGGTGGCGGAAAGAACGCTGCTACAGGAGGAGCCCTAGCGGCTCTGTTTGGCCCAATGATCAAGCAGCTCTTCTCTCCTACCGTCAGAACTCTGGTGGAGAAGGACTCCGCTCTCTTTCCTGTCATCGATGAAGAAGCTACTATATTAGAGGCTGCCAGAGTGATGGGAGAGACCAGGAAGGCTGGCCTTGTGGTTGATGCCAGTGGCAGGCTCTCTGGTATCTGCACGCCTCGGGATATCCTCCATAGAGTGGTCGCTGCTTCATTGCCCGTAGAGACCACTCCCATCTCCTCCGTAATGACCGCCGAACCGGAGCATATCGGACCGGAGGTAACGGTCATAACGGCATTGGAGATCATGGCTGAGCATAGGATTCTAAACCTGCCTGTGGTGGAGGTGACCAGGCAAGACAGGGATACACGCGGCGAGAGAAGGGGAGAGGAGGAGAAGATTTTAGGCGTGGTGGACGTACTTGCAATCTGTTATGGCTCATTTGCCAAGGGGAAAAGCTCAGAGTGGAAGAGTTTTTGGAACACCATCCTCCAACTTCAGGACGAAGCGGAGAAGGGAGGAGGTGGGGACGATAACTCTGACAGCCGGTCTATCAGAACGGCATCTTCTGCTTTGCTCAGTAAGGGCTCCGTATCCAGGATGAAAGGGGCCGCCGATACTGCATCAATAGCGTCATCATCCAAGTCTCGCCTTGCCCAACTTCAGAGAGAGGGAAGAGGGGACAGAGAACGAGAGAAAGCCTCTCCCTTGCCCGCTCCCATTGCGAAAAGTGAAAAGACCGTTGAACAGCTCCGTCCTTCAAAGGCAGTGGCCATCTATGCGTCATACAGCGTAAGAGATGCAGCCGTGTTTATAAGGAACAAGAGAGCGGAGGCAGCGGTG
>FLMG01002836.1:0-16052 GCA_900088475.1 Hyphochytrium catenoides | reverse complement strand
CTTCTTGTTTATTCTGCTTCTTCTCCAGTCCAAGCTTTCGGTCCGTCTACCCGGCAGTCAAAGTTCTATTTTGACTCCTCTCATCTTGCAGGTTTACCCTTACGACTGATCGTCTCTCTCTCTCTTTTCTTGTTCTTCCTGTCTCTCTCTATTGTCTATATTTCTCTCCTACCTAACGCTTCTTCTCTTGGATCCCCTTTTCTACTTCGCCGCTCTCGGTAGCGTCTCTTCCAAATGCGGAGGTAGTCCTCTCCATCTATCACGAGAACCCTCGGCTTGCGGAGACATTGAGAAAGAATCAACAGGAGGAGGAAGAGAGAAAGAGACGGACTTCTCAGCCGTTCATGGAAGTTCTAGTCGAGGCGAAAACAGAGGGACCAAAGCTTTCCAAAGGAAGAACCTTCCTCATCAAGGTACATACGGCGACCTTGCGAAGAGAAAGAGGGAGAGAGACAGAAAAAGAGAGAGAGATTCCGCGTTCCTTCTCTCTTCTGCATTGAGGCCGTACGTGATCCTTAATTCCGCGATTGAGGTCTCTATGTCTGAGGGCCGTGGGTACACTCTTTCCCATTCTTTGGTCGTCTCTGCTTCTGTTGCTGTCTCTCTCTTCCGTTCTCTTCAGTCCTTACCTTTTTCTCTCTTTCTCTCTTTATTTTCTTAACCTGATCTTCTTTCTCTTTCCCTGCTATGGTGGATCTCTTACTCTGTTTTTTTTTGCAATCATTGTCAGGGATACATTGTGGACGTCGGGAGTGGGAACCAAGGCAATCAAAGCCGCGGTGCCTACGCTTTGCAAGTGAAGTACCTGCGTCTCTTCTTCCCAGACGAGCTTGAGACGCGAAACAGGTGGCGTGCTCTCTCTTCTCTCTCTCTCTCGCTCTCCCTATTCAGTCTCTCTCCCATGTCCCTCTGTGTCTGTCTCTGTCTTCGTGTCGGTGTCTCTCTCTCACTCTTGCATTCTCTCCCCCTTCCTCTCCCTCTTTCCTTTCTTCGTTTGTCCTCCTCTTGAGTCCATTCTTATCTTCGCTTCAGGGCAGTTCACTTAGGGTGAACTCTCTCTTCTCTTCAATCTCTCTCTCTCTCTTTCTCTCTCTCTGTCTCTATCTCTCCCTCTCTCTGTCTCTCTCTCTCTCTATATCGCTATATATATATACTCATCTATCTCTCCTACCTTGGTCGAATCACAGAGGCGAAGTGATCGACATCTGTCTCGATGACAGCAAGAGCCATCGTTTTCTCCTTCCAAACGCCTTGGAAGAGCTGTTCAAAGACTGCCCAGGGAACGTGAAGGTGAGATGAAAAAATCGGTCTTATCTTCTTTTGGGCTCTTCTCTCTTCATGTCTGTCGCGCTCTCTTTCCCTCTTTCTTCGTCATCCGGTCTTCTAGCCTTGATTACCTTGTACAGTCTACCCTCTATCCCTTCCCATTGTTCTCTCTTCGTACTCTTACTTTTTATCAATGTCCTCGCGCTTTGTAACCATTCCCTGACGTTTCCTTGTCTCTAAGTGTCTCTCTCTCTCATTCTCTTTCTCTCTTTCTCCTCTCTCTCTCTCTCTCTCTCTCTCAGGTCATTCTGAGCCCTCAGCGAGAAGGACCTTGGTATCCCTTCCAAGATTCTGAGACAAAGAAACCCATTCCTGCGGAGTTTCGCAGTCAAGGAGTGGGACTTCTAAGGTAGTAGGCGCCATTCTCGCTCTCTCCAATGCATCGTCTCTCTTACTTGCCTCTCTTTCTCTTGAATGATCTTCTGCCACTCACTTTCTACTTTTGCTCATAGCCTTTCTCCTCCCCCTCTACTGGTCTCTCTTTCTTCATTTGTCTCTCTCTCTCTCTGTTAGTCTCTTTCTTCCACACCTCCATACCTCCTCTCTACTGCCTCTTCGTACTTCTTTTTTTTCTCTGCTATTTAGAATGATTCACGATGTCTTCAGATTTCAGCCGCCAATCATCTCATATCTCTCTTGATGTCTCTCCCCATCTTGTTCTTCCCCACATCTTTCTCTCTCTCTCTCCTCTCCCCTTCGTCCCACCCTCTCTCCAATTCTCTGCCTCTTTCTCGCTCTCTCTTTTTCTCTCTCTAACCCATCTACTGTGTAGACTGGGCGACGATATGGGGAACAACGGTAGAGCGTTCCTTTCTGCAAATGGCGGGCAGAGGTTTCTCGATGCCTCTGCAGAAGAGGGAGAAGAGACAGACGAGAATCCTCCCTCCGAGGGCCAGGAGATGGGAAAGGAGAGAGGAGAGAGAGAGGGAAAGACTCCTCGGGCAAGGGCAAGAAGAGGATCTCAGATTGATCGTCCTGACCTCGCTGTGGACCCCTCAAAGGAAGCAGAGGTGGACGTGAGCTCTCTACCTCGAGGCGGAACAGGAGAGTTTCTCCTTCTCTCTTTCCTGGATAGCCACTCTTTCTTCACAAAGGTGCAGGAAGATGCGTCCTGGCAGGAAAAGGTGTCAGCTCTTTCTCTTCTCTCGTCTGCCTTGCAAAAGGAAGAGGAGAGAGTTCTCTCTGCCTCATTGGTAACAGAGAAGAAGAACTTTCTTCCGGAAGAGAACTACGGGCCCTTGATGAGCTGCGTCCTGGTAGGTCTTGTGCATCGTGTGCTTCTCTTCCTCTCTATTGATTCACCGCTCTCTCTCCCCTCTCTGCTTTATCTTTTGCACTCTCCACGTTTTTAGGTATCTCCGTCTTTTCCATGTCGCTTCCTCTGTTTCGCTTCTCTAGTGTCTGATTCTTTCTCTTCCCCCTTTCCCATACGTTGGAAGTGCATAGCTCTTTTCCCTTGTCCCTGTCTCTTCGTCTGTCTGTCTCTCTCTCTCTGTTTCCCTCTCTCTAGGTCTCACTTGTCCCTCCTCTGTCAGTAATGTTCCTCGTCCCAAACTACTCTCTCTCGTTTTTCCCTTAGAGCTGTGCCACCGAGAAGCACGTGAGAGTTTCAAAGACAGCTTTGGGGGCCGTGGAACGTTTGGCCAGGGCATTGAAGCATCTGCTGCGGCCTCACAGAGAAGAAGTGGTGCAGGCGCTGTTGGTCAAGCTCAAGGTGCGCAACAAGGGAAAGGGAAGAGAGTGCGAGAGCATGAGTAAGGCAGAGAGGGAGAGGGAAGCTAGTCGAAAGAAGAGAGATAGACGCGCAGTCGGGGAAAGGTTGAGGGTGAAGTATAGCTTATTAGCGGAAGAGTGTGAACGATAAGATGCAAAGAGGTCCCTTCAAGGAGATCTTGAAGAGGAGAGAGGAAGACCTCCTTCTTCTCATGCCCCTCTCTCTCTCTCTCGGGCTCTTTGTCCAAATAGGAGAATCAGAAGCTGCTCATTCCCAGTGTCATTGAGGCTCTGGACTCGCTGTATAGAGAAAAGTGTCTATCTCTCTCTGAACTCTATGACATCGCCGCAGCCTCTTCTGACAGCTCAGTAACCAAGTTAGGGGTACGGCGGGCGAGGATACGTTCGACAAACCTTTTGCTGGCTCTATCAGACCCTTTGTGTCTCTCTCTTGACGGAGCGCCGATGCCGAGCTCTTTCTCTCTTCTCCTCTCTCGCTCAATACTTGCTCAGGGTAGTGTGTTGGCATTTTCTGTCACTTCCTCCACTCACATTTTTCTCTCTCTCTCTTTCTCTCTCTCGAACCCCTTGCAAAAGTAGAGTGCCCGAGCTATTCTGGTCTCCTGGGCTGCAAAAAGTTGGGCTCTCTATAAAGCCAACACCGGAGCTTCGACAGCCACAGAACCTCTGGAAGAAAAGCTCGATATCAAGTTTGCTAACTTTTTCTATCGGGCACTATCTGACGCCGATGCCGCTGTGCGCCTAGAGGCAACCAAGGGTCTCTCTCTCTTCCTCTCGAAGGAGGAAGACGGAAAAGACCGCACGAAAGAAGGGGAAAAACTATCGCCTTCTTCTCTGTCTGAGGAGCTTCTTTCCCTTCCACAGATTTTTGCCATTATTAGAGAGAGCAATCCGATAGCGTACGATAGGATCTTAGAGTCTAGAAAGGATGATAGTAAGGCTGGAGGGGACAGAGGAGGTACTTCCACGCCCACCAGCCGGACAGGGGCAGGGAAGAGGACGCTAGGAGGAGGCAGAGGAGAGGGAAGAACAGGAACTTTGCAGAGGAAAGCAAGCTTGAAAGATTGGAAGATGGACCTGAAGGTCAAGGAGCCTCAGCCGTCCTCCGCTGATACAGTTAAGGGCGAAGAGAGTGCAGAGAAGCCTTCTGTGTAGCTTAACCTCAACGTTTTCTGTCTCTTGTGCCTCTATGAGGACAGTAGTGGCAGGGAACTGAAGATAAGGAGTAGACGCAAGTACAATCCCCCTCTTCTCCTCCTTCTTTCACTGAAGACTGTGGTTTGTAAGAAATAAAGAAGAGAGGGTCAAGCATCTTTTTAGCGTGAAAGAAAAAGAGGAGAGTAGGGAGGGGAGATAAAGTGCTGAAGGCAGAGGAAGGGGCTCTGCAGTTTGCTCTCTCTTTCTCGGAAACAAGACCGACTGGAGAGAAAGAGATGAAAGGGAGATAGAAGTAGCTTTGCAGTAGGAGAAGAGAGTAGCGAAGAAGAGAACAGAGGGTTGGGAGATAGAGGAAGTAAGAGTGAAAGATGAGTTTCAAGGAACCTGGTAAGTTGTAAGGTGAGTGAGAAGGGAACTCCAGCGAAGAGACAGAGACAAGTCAGATAGATGTTAGAGAAAGAGAGGCATAAGAGATGTTCCAACAAAACAAAAACGAAGCCTATAATCTGCATATGAAAAAGAGAGAGAGAGAGAGAAGAGAGAGAGAAAGACAAAAGAGAATGACCTGCTTCATTTTAGTACTTAAACATAGGGTTTCTCCAGTCTTTGGTTATATCATCAAGGTGCTCATCAAAGTCGTGGATCTCGTGGTGTATGCCCTGTACCAGGGCCTTTGTTACACTCTCAACTGCGCTTTCTTTCTCTGCCTTGAGTTTTCCATTCACTGCCGTCCAACCTCGCTTCACATCCCTCAAGAGGAGCTACACGGTGAGAAGCGGTAAAGGGAGGGGAAAAGGATGAGAACTCTGCACTCTAAGTGCCGGCGCCCAATGAGGAGAGTACATAATATTGGCCAGACCAAGAGACAAAGAAAGCAGACCCACTGAGGAGCTAAAAAGAACCAAAGGGAGGACCTATGAAGAAGAAGCAGAATCTGAATAGCTAGCCTAAAGGTTCGAGGCCTGACGAGCCAACGGCAGGGAGACTGAGAGAACGTAAGACAAGGGCAGGGAAGCGAGAAATGTCGCGGCCGGACGGTAGAGGCGAGAAATTAACAACAACATAGGATAGACATCAAGGGAGAAGAGGAGGATCAGAGGTAGCACAGCACTGTTGAGACCATCAACGACGGAGACAAAACCGAGCGCTATCTTTGGAAGAAAGACAAAAGGCAGCAAATAAGCCGAGGAAAGTACCTGAAGAGCCAACGATCGACTGTCTCCTAGCTGATCGTTTTCAACCTGCGTAGACAGAAGTAACCCGTTGAGCCTCAGACTCGGTTTCTTGGCACTACTCTCCCTTTTTGCTACCCTCTCTAACTCTCTCTCTCTCTCCCTCTCTTGTCCCCTCTTTCTCTTCTATAGGCCTCACTGCCACCTCGCTGTTCTGTCGGTCGTCTTTTTTACGCTACGGGACTCTCTTTCTCCAAAATTCTTCCTCTTTAGCGGCCCGGTTCTAGTCTAACATCCTTACCAGCAAGACGCAGGCTCTGTCACTCTCTGCGTCTATTTTATTAGCTATCTTCTGCGTGACAGCGTCAAGTGCGTGGTCCTTGAGTAGTGCATTGGCTTTGTATAGACCAACAATCTTCAGAGATGGGTTCTGAGAGGCGCAGTGTTGCTCCACCTAGAGGAGCCGTCAAAAATCCGCAGGAAGCCAAGATAGGGTGAGTGATTAAGCAAGAAATCAGTTCGGAGGAGCCCAGCTATCTAGGCGCTGTGAGAGCGCTACCTCTAGGAGGAGGAGCAAATGGGACGCACAAAGAGGCACACATTAAGACCCAGCATTTCAAAAGCCCGCAGAGGAAGCCCAAACAGAGGCACCAGAACCGTGGGACAATGTAGATGAAGTTAGCATTCAGCAACTGTGCGCAGAAGAGACGGGCAACGAGACAACAAAGCTACCATGGTTGTTGCTACTTCTAAGGGTGCGGCAGCGAAAGGCTGATGAAAGAGTGGAAAGGTGTCCACAATTCTGATGACATCGTTTCCAGTCTCTCCAGCCAAAAGGCCAAACACGGGCTTATCTGGATACTTCGCGGTGTGAAGAATTAGCTTGACATAGGCTTGCTCTGTGATGCTGTAGGAAGTCATCGCATCAAGCTTTGACTAGCGTCAAGAGAGCTTGACAGACTCGTGCGGATGCTTGTAAGATGTGATGTATCGGCAGCTACGAGCGCACAAGGACCGATCTAAAGGCAGCGGGCAGCAATCCTACCAAGAATCAGCTGTCTGAAAGGCTGTCCAGACTCTACAGAGGCCGATAACAGAGCTTGAGATCTACGAGGAGGGCAAGAGTCTCTACTTCTCTACTTCCAGCTTCTCTGTGAGTCTCTATCCTCATAGATTTACTGCCTGACCAATCTTCATCCCAAATATCAGTTGAAGAAGAATCGCCTGAAGTAGTTATCAAAGTACCCTCAAGGTCCTGGGAGAGTACTGAGGACGAAAGGTCATAAAAGTCATCCCAGCACTCCGTTATCATGTGTAGACGTTTGTCTGTCATAAGCGATTATGGTCCGTCACGCCAAACCATCATCATCATAGTACTTGTCCAGTGCGGCGACTTCATTTCTCATATATATTTTCCCCTCCTTCTAGGTTCTCCTCGCTCTGTCCTCTGCCTCATGTCGCTCTTTCCACTTCCCATACATCATCGTATCCAGGCTCTCAGGAAACAGCTCAGTCCACCGAGCGGCGGTGTCAAGGGGAGTTTAACTGATGCTTATTCTCGTAACCTGTCAGCCCGGACTCTACACTATCTCCTCATCCACTCTCTCCGGTGCGCTATATACATAGATAATATATATCGATAACCATCCTACTTTGAGGGCAAGCATTGCCATATATTCCACCTTGCCTGCCTATTGATATAGAGCTATTCATCATAATTCGGTATCTTCACAATGCATAGGTTTAAAAACGCTAGTGGCGTCGTTCTTTAGAGAGGACAACGAGAAATAATTAGCATAGACTTCAACAGCCACGCCGTGGTTGCCTCCTTTAACAGTAGCTTTTTACTCTCTTTCAGCATCCGCCTATGCCTCTTTCTGACGCTCCATGGATGCTGACAGTATTCTTCGTTGAGCAGACCACTGAGGGCTTGCGTCCCTTGCAGCACCGAGACAGAGATCGCACATGACTGGACTCTCTTCACCCTTCGAAACCAGCTTTCATACGAACCAGTCTACTGTCGCCATAGAAGACTCATCCATTACCATCCGAACTCTTCTCCTTCTCCCTTCCTGCAACTAACAGCAACTTCTGCAGGCCAATGAAGCGGTTCTACTACCAACCCACTATCTCCCTCTTCCTAGCACTCTCATTCTGCCTCTAGTCAGTTACACCTTGCCTTGCCGCTTTAGCTCTCTCCTTTGGGCCGTCGGTGTAGCTAGGAAAGTGGTTGTTCTGTCGTCTAACCTTCCCACGCCCATCAACGATCAATGGTTATTCCTCATAGTCTATGATGAGTTCCGCTTCATCCCTTCTTGATGGTGCTTGGTCACTCGAGCCATATAGTCCTTGAAGGGGAGGTCCAAAGCATCTCCGAAGAGACTCTTCATGTACCGATCTAATGCTTCTCTGGAGTATCTATGGAAGAGAATCTCCATCGTATCATCTACGGAGATGACTCCGTCCATGTTGGTGTCAAACATGAGAAACTGGATCACGAAGTAGAGGCTCCTGGGCTCTAACCCTGTCTCGTCCTCTATTGTCCGTACTAAGTAATATTTGACTTCATTCCAGTCCAGAGAGCTATCCAAGCTCTCGTCTGCCTCCCAGATCATATCATCGATCTGCTTTTTTGTGCAGGTGGTTCCTAGAATGATCTGTGATGCAAGAGGTACTGAGAGATGTACACGCACAAGCAAAGCCGCGCGGGCCGAAAAGCAGAGCGAGAAATAGACTTGAGACAAGCCCACATACAGGGGAGGCACTCTGAGTACCTCCAAAAGAGCCTAGGGACACTCAAGACACAAGAGAAAGTCGAGACAGGCAACATTAGCACTTGGAGTACCATATGGCGTCGTTGAGTGGCACAGGACGGCCCTCCGGACAGGGAAGTGGACCACAAAGGCATCACTTAAGACGAAGGCTTGTCACTTAGTGTTAACACAAAGTGAAGACCATACCTTCATCGCTTCATATAAGTCCCCCTTAGTGATCTTCTTATGCGGATTGTCCTTGAGTTTCTTGATGAGCTGCTCATAGTCGGTGACCTCCTTCATTAGCTCTCGGATCTCTTCTTCTATGGCCTCATTGGTAGGCCCAGCCGTGGGAGCCATAACGCTGCTTCTTCCCCCATTTTGATAGCGAGAAACGGCATCTCGGTCCTGAGAGGCCTTCAAAAGAGCTCTCTTCTGCTTGATGACCTGCTTCTGTTGCTCTATTCGCACCTCATACTTATGTCGCTCCTTGAAGCCACTAAGGTAGTTAAAGACCCTTCGCAACTCTTTTTCTTCTCTCTTGTGTATGCGCGACTCTAACGATTTGCTGGGTGTGCCAAAGAAGGTCTTGTCCTCCAAAAGAGCGAGATCATCGCCTTTCTTAGGAGTGTCTTTCTTGGTCGCACTGACTGACATTAGTTCTAGGTCTAAATCTTGCCGCGAAACAAGGTGCAGAGGTCGCTCTGTGAGCCAGCTACTTCCTGTTTATGAGACGAAGCATGACAATCTTTGTGACATCACCAGGTTGAGAATGGCCTCTTCTCCATGGCGTCTCTGATTCTTTGCTGAGGTGTCGGGCTTTCTTTCCCTCTTCTCTTTATAAAAGGAGAAGCGAGCTGCCAGTGGCGGTTGACAGCGCTGACAGCGCTGAAGATGTCAACTTCGGCGCGGCGGGAAGCGGGCGTTACAAAATTGGTTTGTCTAGAGTCAGGTTATTCCTGATATTTGGGCAAAATACTGTTATTATTTTGAAAAGGCAACCAGAGGATTGTAAATAAGGTCATAAATAGTGCGGGTTCTTATCGCCCAAAGAGCCACAAACAGGACAGTGTTGAGCAACAGGACTTTTGAACTCTCTCTCTTGTCTCTCTTGTCTCTCTCTCTCTCTCTCTCTCTCTCTTCGATGTTTGCCCACATCGTGCCCTACTATTTGTCTTGAGCGGTTGGGCTCCTCCTTTTTTGTTTCTTCATAAACTTGGGCTTCGCCATGGTGGCAATATCTACAAAAGCTATAGTTAACCTACCAGCTAGGGCCCACCCCGATGCCTCATAAAGATAAGAGGAGAGACAGGCGAGGTTGACGATAGAGAAAGGGACACTCCGACCAGTCTTCTTCTTGGTCTTGTCCCCGGGCCCAACAAGCACACGCATTCTCTCAAAAGCGCCAAGAGTGTCGTATATCTGCATCACCATCCGCTTGCCCGGGCTCGCCTTGTGAGGTACGTCTCGGGCTGGAAAAGCCCTTCAGCCACTACGTCGATGGAGGTTATTAAACGTGATCAGCCTTCCGAAAGCACCGACATACTTTTGACTTCACGAAGCTGTCCACAGACGATCCCGCCTTATCCGCCCACACCTTGGGTTGCTGAGAAAGCGAATCAAAGATACTCCGCCGCCGAGGCCTATCTGTCTCTTGTAAGTCATCTGCAACTGGAGAGGAAGGGGCAGACGAGTTGAGGGTCGTAGCGGTTGTTGTGGTGTTCGACTTCATTGTAGTTGAGACCTACGAGCAAGAAACCTGGTCATTGGTCTGTAGGAAAAGCTGGGCACTAGGAGGTTTGGATGACAATAAAGTTTCTATGCGACAGTAGTAGAGTGAGGGCGGAAAAGCCATAAGGGGAAATAGGAAACATGAAGCCAAATAAAGTTGCGTGAGGAGATACTTTTCAAAAAATCACGAGGAAAGAGCGGGATAAAATCCACAGCCTTAAACTACAAGGAAGCTCTGTGTCACGAGGAACGGGCAGTAACGGAGAAAGGATAGCTTCGAAAGATATGAGACCCAGAGCCTGGGTAAATAGCGGTACGATAAGAAAGGCTTAGACCAGACTTCACAAGAAGATCAGAGCAATGGAATCGAAGGCCTAAAATGGACAAGCTCTCCCACACGAACCTGGTTGGCCCCCAGCCCAGTTACGGTGGTCGCGGTAGTATTCATCCTATACTGCTCAGCCAAAGAGCTTCGCCAGTTGGCATATATGCTGCCCGTCGAAACCCCCAGCGAAGGCGGGTTATTAGCCCCAGTAGTATTGTAGATACCACTGACTCTAGTTGTAGAGTAGATCCCGCTCAGCGTGGTCGTTGGAGGTTCGGTATGCGTACGTGTGAGCATTGGCTGAGCAGCTTGGGGACGAGTGCTGGCACTGGCATTTGGGTCAGAGGTGAGAGAGCGGGGCCAGGCCGCAGGAGTCGTGTGAGTCCTGGTGAGCTCGTGTGGTTCAGACGGAGAAGGGCCAGATAAAGAACCTCTTCGAACACTAGGATAGGGGTTGTTGGCAGATGTGTGAGAGAAAGTGGATGCCGGACTCGTCTTCGTGCGGAAGAGTGTGGAGGCTTCATTAGGGTTGGTGTGGGACATGTTTGGGCTTTCAATCAGTTCCGGTTGCCATCTTCTTCGCCTGCTGTCTCTCAGGGAAGGACTTGAGCGGTCAGCAACTGCTTATAAGGTGAGCAGTAGAAGATGACGACAGCGTTAGGTAAAAGTCAGCTACTGTATCTTATGTAGGTCTTACCAACTGATCGCCGAAGGGAACCGCCCGCTGCGATTGAGACTCCACCCGCCACTGGCAAAGCGTCCACCGCGGAGGGTTGAGGTATTGATAGACTTCTCTTTAATCGGATGGCTTGGTCCATATCAAGCACAACGCTGAGCCCTTCAGTAGAGTCTTCTCTACCCATTCGCAAGAGACTTTCGGTACCAGTGGTCATGATGAGCTCCATGCTTGACTGCACTCCATTCGGTAGAGATTCTAGCAGAGCTCTGGCTGCTTTCTGAAGCTTTTCAGAGCTTGCATGAGACTTGATCGCTGCTGAGACGAGCTCTACGACATGCAAAGCCATCATCTCCTCCTTTGCCTCCTCACTTTGAGTAGCAAAGGAGAGGAGAGTCCTGCACGCTTGCTTGACGAGACTAGGGCAGTGTACGGTATGAATTCGAAGACAGCGTACCACTAAGGCGACTGCCCCCATAGAGAGGAGTGCAGAACCACCTTCAGCGTCACAGGACGCTAGAACTCTCAACAGCCTGCATCCTTGCTTTGCCACTGCCTCATCTTTCACCATTCCTTTCAGATGGGAGAATATGACAATCCTCACATTGTGTTCTTCAAGGAGAGGAGCTGCTGCACGGTTTCCTTCCGCGATCTGGACAAGAGCCCAAAAGCAGCTCGCCTGCACGGACGTGGACTGCGGGTGCTGAAGCATTCCTTTCGCGATAACAGGGATAGCAGCTGTGGCAATCTGAGACTTGAACGTGGCATTTCCCCTAGCCAATGTACCAAGGGCTGAACAGCCTTTCTCTTGGACCAAACTAAAATGGCTGTGTACGTCCATGGAGAGAGTGATTGTCTGCACAGCTCCATTATTCATGATGAGGTCTCGGTGGCTGCTATGGCCCTCAGCGATGTTGGCCAGGAAGGTGCAGCCCAAGTGTTGAATGTCAGCAGACACCTGTAGATGCTCCGCCATAGCTCCTAAGACCGAGACAATGACTCCTTCGTCGCCCAATCGCTGCTGGTTCTGTGGGTCGGAAGAGAGATGAGAAAGCGCAAGACAGCAATACTGCTGCACAGCAAAGGACGTGGCGTGGTTGTTCATGGCTTCAAGTATTACTCTGATACCACCTGCATCAGCAATATTCCGTCGCACGCTGGCGTTATTTTCTGCTAGATTAGCTAGCACTAAACAGCCATATGTTTGCAGGTCAGCAGATTCTGCGTGGACTGTCATAAGGTCCAGGACGACCGCAATCCCGCCTTCTTGTTCAATGACCTTCTGCCCTTGCACGTCACGGCATGCGATGTTTCCTAGAGCTAGACAATTGATTTCTTGGAGTGCCACATATTGACTGTGCCTGCGCATAACGTCCACAATCTTGGTAATGAAGCCTGATGAGACGACGACCTTTTGCATTTCGGCGTCACCAAACGCCACGTAGGCGAGGAGTCTTGACGCTTGCTTCAAAATTGAGGGATCATCACCATGGCTTTCCATGGAAGCGGAGACAACCCTCAGTCCGTCAACAGAGACTAAATTGCGCTGGTTCTCGATATTACGCTTGATTAGACTGCTAAGCGCTCTGAAGCTCTGTCTATGAAGCTCTGGGTGAGTGGTGTGCTCCTTGAGGGTCCTTACTAACGTTATAATGGCACCAGAAGCACTTCCAATCTGCTGACCCTCGGCATTATTGTTGGCAAGCTGCCGTATCGCCCAAGCAGCCCATGTATTGACTTCACAGTCCATAGGATGATCGTGCATGGCTTGAATGACCGAGGTAAAGGTCCGGAGCCTAATAAGCTTCATCTGGTTCAATGAGTTATGCTGAATCGCTCTTCCCAGAGCCCAACAGCTTCGCTGCTGCAGTTTGGCTTCCTGTGGGTGGTTTCGCATTCCTACCAAGATCTGCTCAAGCCCCTGAGCGGCTGCCACTGCTTTTTGCATTTCAGGGTTTTTTTGCGAAATGAAACCGAGCGTATCACAAGCCGCAATGAGAACATCCACCTCTTGTCTATGCGCTCTCATGGCTGCTACAATGGCTCTGATGCCCCCTAGCTGTAGCACGATGTGCTGATTATCTTTGTGATCCAGTACCAGAGACCTAATTGCTGCACAACTAGCAGTCACCACATCCTTGTCGTTCTGATACTGGTTCAGAGCAGAAATGGTGATCTTGAGCCCTCCTTGCTGCGCTATTGCCTCCTGATTATAAGCATTCCGGCCCACAGTAGACGCGCCACAAGCCAACCGGTCAAACAAACAAAGCGTAGCCACAGCATGTTCTGGACTGTCCTTGAATGTCTTCATGCTTTTAATGGCCATGGAGACGGCACCATTGGCCTCTGCGTCAATCTGAGCTCGTTTGTGACTGTCCACAAGCAGCGCGATACAATGAAGAGCCTTGATGGTAATAACCTCGTTGATCCCGCTGTGTTGTCGTAGTATCCGAAGCAGTACACGAAGTCCGCTCCCAGCTAGAACTATGTCCCTGTTCTCACTGCTGTCAGAGAGAAGCAAATCCGCTATCTCACAGATGCAAAGATGAACCCTCGCATCATCTGGATACTTTCGGCCGAAGGAGAAGATGTACTCCACGTCTACACTTCCCAGCTGTGTCCCATCAAGGTATTTCTCCAGTTTCCTTCCATCTTCTGCCCTGCTTGAGGTACTACTTGAGTCCGATGTAGGGTCCTCCCCCGCAGAGACAGCGGCCGACAAGGTCCGGATTAGCTCGTAGAACTTATCTTGAAGATTAGCAATGGTTGTCTCTCTAAGAGCTGTGGGGTTGACCCGTACCGGGCTCTTCATCAATGAGGATCTGGTGGACTCAGCCGAAACACTGACCTCCCCATAGCAGTATGGAGCTCTTCTGTCCTCTTCCGCATAATACGAGAGAGAAAGCCCCGTAGCAGTACCTAGAGAATCTGACGGCGTTTAACGTTAGACAGGCACTAAAGCAGTTGGGACAACATTGAATGAATGACTTGCCTAGATCCTTCAGCTGGCTTCCAGCAAAGGAAGAATCTGGAGTCTGTTGAGGATTGGGGCCTGAATAGAGGAAACTCCCCCTATATCTAGGATAGTTATCTTGCATGCTTCCAGAGAGCATGGTTCTTCAGGAGCAGAGAGATCAAAGGTTTCCAGCCATTAGAGAAGAGAAGCCCGACGCCGCTGCAGTCTTAAGGCTATAGGGAACTTGTCCCAGCAGACTCTTAGCGAAGCTACAGATATTACGTAAAGGAAATGAAGATAGGTCGGCCCAGAGGCTTACGAGACACAGCCGCTTCCTCCGGCCAGCTTCTCTACAGACACAGTAAAAGAGTCTCAAAGGGATGGAGGAGAAAGGAGTGCAGTGTTCGAAGTCCACCGGCAACCGCTCTAAGAGTCGGGTGTAGACTCTTCTCTCAAATTGACCTGTTATCTCAGAGCCATCACAAGGGGTAAACCCGTGCTTGATTATGAAGATTACCTGGAGCTTCCGCAGCTATTGAAGATGGCCAAACGGAGCTTGCTTCCGCAATGATCTTCAGAATTAATTTGGCCTTCCTACATTTCCCAATACTGGTCGGCGATAAATTAGTCGTTTGGCGTAATTCAGTCCATGAGAACTAAAATACAGGAATAGGACTCCGCTCTAAGTACTCGGTATAGGCATCCGATGTGGGCCATGTCGGAGCAGAATATCGGAGTTCCGCTGCCTGGGGTGTCCTGATTTCGGGACCTAAGATGGCACCTAAACTGACGGTAAGCCTGTCTTATTGTTAGAGCCAGTTCAATGCATTCTTGTGTGTACACCGTTCCCCTCTATCCTTCTCTTCTTCCCAGCCTTTACATACAATAGCATCCCCCTTCACTTCTGATACTTCGGGTGAGAAACTCCATCCAATGACCCCAGACAAACTTTCTCCGAGCTGCCCCCTTTGCTAATGCTTTATATAAGACACTGGAGAGAGTACCCTCCATACAACCGGGTATGAGGGGTGTGGGGGAGGGCCAGTTCGATCGATTGGTAAAAGGTCAACTTCCCTCCTCCTCCATCTTTGATGTGTATACCATAAGGACATAGTAATTGACTTAGAACGACAGAACCAGCGAGAGGGAGAGAGAGAGTCAGAGATAGAATGCAGAACGCATTCTTCCTCCTCAGTGAGATATTTAGGAGTCCTCTTTTGGACGCCAAAGTCTGTCTCTTTCCATTATCCACCTCCCGGTCCAAACTCCACTGAGATTACTGAAGTACCGGCCACATTGATAATCAAGGAAGGGAAGAGGACGAAAGGGCACTCCGCAAAAAGGGTTGAAACGTCTCGCACGGAGGCTGGGCAAGGAAGGAAGAGGAGTGGCGGTGGTGGCCCTCTGTCTGTCTGTTGTATGGTGGGGTCTCGCTCTTCCTCTGTAGTAAGTCCTCTCCCTGTCTCTCCATCCTCTGTCTCCTGTTAACTTGGACTTCTGCTATCATGTGGGTCTCTTCTCCGTCCTCTGTCTTGATTGCTCTGTCTCTTCTCTCTTCTTGTTGGTCATCTGGTGGGCTTCTCTCTTGCTGCTGGTGGGCTGCTGTATCACTCTATCTCTTCTTCTTTCACTCTCTCTCTCTCTGTCTTCTTTTTTCTCCTCTGTCCTGCCTCTTCTATTCTCCCGGTCGCTGTCTTGCTTGTCAGTGACGGAGGTGTCTCACTCTTCTTCTTCCTCATCCTGTTCGTCTTGCCTCTCGTCGGGTCCTTCTTCCTGCTACGGCTTGCTCGCTCTCCTCCTTCATCATCCTCCTATCCTCACCAGCACCTCCTCGTCAGTCATCATCAACAAGAAGTCTCCTCGTCAACAAGTCTCCCCAGGAAGCAAAGAAAGGTTGTCCTTGGTCCCTGCTGCCTTCTCCATCGTCTCGCTTAAGTATCCCGTCCTCCTCGGACTACTAGAACGAGAAGGAGCAACTATCATAGTTGTCCACCTCTGCGCAGTAGTGTTGTCCTGTCTTCTTCATCACTAACTACTACGGGAGTTGGTTGTTCGGAAGCCTCCCACCATTTGCTACTCCTTCTCGATTATGTGCATGCTTAGCTAAGGAGTGCAAATCACAGGCATTGGTCTGTCTCTCCTTGTCCCCTACTCCTTCCTTTGCTGTCCCGCCTTTTTTGTCTTCCTTCTCCTTTTGTCACCACGATCTCTTCGGCACTAT